>JAQQZX010000015.1:539213-549213 GCA_030068355.1 Notoglanidium maculatum | reverse complement strand
ATAGGGGAACACACTGACACTGTGTGGGAGGGTTCTACATAGAAATTTCCTGCAGAAGAACAGCTGAAGAACCCTTAAGATGTAAGAATGTTTAGAGATTTTCCAGCAGCAGGTTTGAGACGCGCACTAAGCCACAGAACGGTTCTACAGCTCAGACGTTTTTTTGCGTTCTGCATGCCTGAGATGTCTGTGAGATGAGATGAGTGTGTTTGGTTCCCTCGGGTCATGCAGGTAGACAGAGATCCAGGTGTGTTCTTGTTGGTTTTGTAAATGAATATTAAAGCTCCGCCCCCTCAGCACAGGCGCCTGATGAGAAGAGGGTTCAGAGGAAACCATCAACACGTCTGTTTTTGTGTTTGTCACGTTCTATTGCACACGTTCTACATAGTTCTGTATTTTTTAATGAAATTAAAATGCAGCAGCAGGAAAAATCCCTGTTCTTTAAACAAAGTTACTGAAGCGGTTCTGTGAAATATAAACACTGGTTCTCTGGTTCTTTATGGCTCTGTGTGAAACTACAGTAAATAAACATGTTCAGGAGGGAAAGTCGGTTCCTCTCAGGCCAGAATGAAGAGCTTCTTATTTCTTTAAATTGGGGTTAAAATATAACCTTACATAAGTTCTTTAAATATAAACAACAAACAAATAAAAATATAAAAAAATTAATATTGAAAAGTTAGAAAAATTGTAATCAATAAAAATTCTTTAAACTTCAAAAGTATCAAGCAAGTGTATTTAAAATATAAACAAATCTTTTTTTACATTTAAAACATTTTATAATAAAAAAATTAATAATCAGTGCAAGTTCTTTACATATACATTTAATTATGAAAAATAATTTAAAAAAAAATTTTTTCTGTAATATTCATACAAATAAAAATGAATAAATAAGAAAAATACACAGTTTTTAAAAATCAGGAAGTTCTTAAGTGTAAAAAAAATATTATATTTTTTACATGTATAAAATGTGCTTTACAAATAGTTACATTTATTATTATTATTATTATTATTATTATTATTATTATTACTCTTTTACAGTAGAATAAACAGCATTGAGGGTGACTTAAATGTATATTATTTATTATGTTTAGAGAGGTAAAGAAGGGAAGCATCTGGTCATATTATTATATGTTTTATATAATTATTAATTATGAGCTGATAATTTATGATTTATGGTGTGTTTTCATTTACACTGAGATTAGCTGTTATCTACACGCTGATTACTCAAACACTCCGATGTGTAAATGATTTATCAAAAGCAAGAGGTGTGATAACCTCAGGATGTAGACATCTCTGTCTCTCTCTGTCTCTGTCTGTTTCTGTCTCTCTCTCTCTCTCTCTCTCTCTCTCTCTCTCTCTGTGTCTCTCTCTCTGTCTGTCTCTCTCTCTCTGTTTCTGTCTCTCTCTCTGTTTCTGTCTCACTCTCTGTGTCTCTCTCTCTCTCTCTGTTTCTGTCTCACTCTCTGTGTCTCTCTGTCTCTCTGTTTCTGTCTCTCTCTCTCTCTCTCTCTGTCTAAATAAATCAATCACTTTTCCTCCCTGTCCTTTCCTAAAGTTGTGATTTTTGTGCCACAGTTTCATTTTATCTGTCAAAATCATCATCATGTTTTTAAAAGCCCTCATGTTTTTATACAGAGAGCTAGAAACGGGAATATTTACAAAAACATAAAGCATTTTGCACTTTTAAAAGAACACACAAGTAATGTAGATGTGCAAATACATGCGGGCTGAGTGGACTCTGGACAAAATATGAACGATGCTGTGAGTATCACTCAACATGGTGGCTGTATTGCATAAGCCCCGCCCCTCAGTAAAAAGAGCCAATCACCTTGTCGGTGAAAAGAAAATACTTACATATCTTTTTCATGTTATTGTAGCCGAAAACAGACTGAAAGTATTCACGTAGACACGAGTTTGTTGTACTGAAAATAAATAACCAAGATGGCCGCCGAGTGCACAGACTTTACAGGTCCTTTATTAACAAAACAATCAAAGATGTTATAATATCCGTCAATAGCATACCTGTCACTTTGATGTACAATACGCATGCCGAATGCAGGTGTGTAAATATTGCACTCATTCAAACGATGTTGAGGAAGATAGCACGAAGATCATTGCATGTGTTGATTCACATCCAGATCTATTGTGCATACAGTTTAGATTCAGATCAGTTTACGACACAAAATACACACAATTCACGTAAAATCAGTCGAACTGCCTGTAAAAAGAATCTGTGTTTTTCCTGCAGACGCTGTAAATTCCTTTTGAACGTAGCTTACGAATTATTCAAGTCTATAATGACACTATATCAGTTAAAGGTTTAGTTAGTGAAATTCTAGCTAGCTAAATTTAGCCCACTAGCCTTTAGTGGATATGAAGTTAGCTTAAATGTAAATGAGAGGCTGATAGCGATCGAGAAAGAGCCAGTGTCACATATTCAAAAAAAAAACTTTATTGAACCTGTAGGAGTGTTTGTAAGTGTGAGGTTTTTCTTCATAATTTGGTGTTTACTCTTTATCCATTAAAGCATTTGTGTGTGTGTTTGTGTGCGTTTCAGGCAGTAAAGAAGCTGCGTTCACGTATGCCATCATCGCAGCGGGCGTGGCCCACGCCATCACGGCAGCGTGCACGCAGGGGAACCTGAGCGAGTGCAGCTGCGATAAGGAGAAGCAGGGGTTCCACGGCCGAGCGGATGGGTGGAAGTGGGGCGGCTGCTCGGCAGATATCCGCTACGGCCTCGGCTTCTCCAAGGTGTTCATGGATGCTCGGGAGATCAAACAAAGTGCCAGGACGCTCATGAACCTCCATAACAACGAGGTGGGACGAAAGGTACGTAGATTAGAGTGAACATCATAAAAGGTGTATTGAGTAGATTATTCTTGGAACCCCCATGGAGTAGCGCTAGTGTGATTCATATTAAAGGTGCGGTCAGTGATTTTCAATGTTGTTGTAGCTGCTCACCTGTAAATCATGATGACTGTCAATCAACGAAACCTCTCAATCCTGCTGTAAAATTCAGGCGTTCTGCTTAATGTGTTAAACATGTTTGTTAATCACTGTTGTTGCACTGAGGGTGCACCAAGACCGCATTCATGGTTTATTATGTGAGGAATGAAACACAACGCTGGTGCATGCAGTTAGAGGAAAACAATCAGCAGGATGTTGTGATGAACTGAAGTTCCTGTTACGCTGAAAGCCGATTCTTTTCCTGTTACAGCATGTTTCATTCCTCTTACACCACAGCAACATGACAAAGATCACAATTTATTTATAAAAGAATGAAATGTGATCATTTTTATCCATTTGCCATTACATTTAATGTTGTGCGATGTCAGTGAAACAAGTTTGTTCCTGTTGTTGCTTTTTTCTCTCTCTTGACAAGACAAAAACACATCTTGTCATGTTACCATCATGTTATAGACTGTTACAGAGCACTGATGCTGCAGATTCCTTCCATAAATGTTACAGAAACACATTTCTCCTTACAGAAAACGTCACCATGTGAAAGTAAAAAAAAATCTATTTATGTGGAGCGTCTGCTGTACACGTCCCTGTGAATGTGCTGTTACTATAGAAACAATAAAAGCTATTGGAATATAAGCCTGTGATTTGCTGAGAGTTAGCCCAAATCATGACCTCGAGTTAAACCTGATATACTCCACGGGTCTAAAAGGAAGTCAGAGGCGGGGACGGACTCCGCGTCGCTGCTCTTGGCATCTCCGCGCTCGGCCGTCAGCATCCTGGCACCGAGTCCGAGGCCGAGTTCGAGTTCGAGCTGGCAGCTCAATAATGAGAAGCTTTTAGGGGCTAAGAGCAGTTTAAGTGGCAGAGTTTGATTACCAAAGCAGATCAGAAGATCTACACAAAAGCATTCGCTCCCCCATGTTCTGCTCAGTTTACAAGGCACTGACTCACACCGCGATCCCCTATAGGTTTCATCTCTCCAGCTAATGGTGAACAACGGCGACATGTTTCATCTCTTCCACGCCCTGCCTTTGTGTGTCAGACCTTTTAGCTTCTCTAAATGACTTTTTTTTTCACTTTCACCTGCATCGTATGAGAGTCGTCTCTCTCTCCCTCTCTCCCTCTCTCCCTCTCTCCGTCCCCCCTCCTGCGGTCTTTGATGTGGTGCGAGTTCATATCTTGAGGCTAAATCGTCTCCATAAAAGCTTTTTTTGTGTCATGCATCTTTTCTTCTTCTCATCAATAGCAGTAGGAATCAGCGTGTTCAGACGCCCAACATCGCTTCCAGCTCAATAAATCCCACTGCTTGAGTTTAATGAGGAGGAAAAGAAGTCTCCATCTTGTCTCCCGCTTGTTCCTCGAGCTGTTATAAAGACGATTCATGGCTCTTCACTCATCCATGCTTTTTTTTTTTACCCTTCCTCAGTCTTCTTGGCTCATGTCTGAATTCTTATCTAAACAGCTAAATTGCCTTTTAGTGGACCGAGTTTGCTTCCAGGTTCATTCTATCTGTAGGTTTTGTCTCTCAGCTGCTAAAAGAAGCCTCTGTTGGGACGTTTCCTCTCTCGGAGTCTTAATGTATGCTGGCTGATGTAATGACATCTTGGCCATCGCTGCTCACCGCTAAACAGGAGATAACAAAAGCTATCCGTCGTTTCAGCCACAGCATTTAACGGATAAGTGGCTCTGAAAAGGTCATGTTGATTGGTGGTGTGTGAGGAGGAAAGAGAGGAACTTTGTGCGAGGGTGAGAATACGGTTTAAAACCTTGGCCTCATCTTGCAGAGGAACTTTTAAAGTGACATTTAAAGCAGTTTCACTTAACTCCCTTTTCTCAGTGTGGGTGTAAAACCAGACATTTTCTTATATCATTATGAGGATTATTAGACTGAAAGTAGAAATCTAATATCTTAGTTTAGGTATGTGTTCACACTGCCCTAATGTCTGCATCAACTGATTTCTCAGTTCCCTGTTCCCAACTTTAGTTCCTAACTGTAATTAGTTCCCATTAACTGTTTGATGCAAAAACAAAGAAAGAGCCCAGTTTCATCTTCTCCTGTCATATATGACCGCTCATTAAATTATTATATAGAGAGAGACATTAGGAGGAAAAATAAAGCTTGGAAGGAAGTAGCAGAGACCCACTGGTCTCTTTTGGTGAGCATACGTAGCTAGTACAGTTAGCTCGCTTTGCTAATTTAATCTGAGAACGAAGCTCATAAAAAAATAAATAAAAACTGATTTCCACACTGATTAGAGCACTAATATATTTGTGTTAAACTCACTAGCTTTAGAAGCTATATATACATATATATACATTATATATAGTCATCGTTTGAACAACAAAAAAGGTCCTGGACAGGCCACGCCCACAAGCAACAACAGAAGCGGTCGCTACACAAACAACAAGCGACACGAGCCATTTATCGCCCGCTAGTGTGAACGGCGGTAAGGGTGTGATTTTTATTACACAAATAAAATCCAATTGATCCCCAACATCCAAGAGCAAGGAGGTGAGGACAAGAAAGTGTTTTACTTTATTAAGTATTCAAACCTACAGATCAATTCTGGAAAGATCTATATAGAACCCTACTATAGAAATAAGGGTTCTAAGAACTTTTTACCAAGCTACGAAGTCCTAAGAACCCTTGAAGAACCCTTGAAAGCTTTGGAGGAAACACTGAAGGTTTGAAGGTTCTGCGAAAATGACTGCATTTTAATGCGAAAAGAAAAAGGAGGTATATTTTAGGGAGCAGCTCAAGGTAGACAAAGACTTTTTGAAATGTTTTACGAGTAAAATTGATTCAGGCGTGATAATGGATGTCCCTGGACGTCTCTGGTCCATCGGTTGCAGCAGCCAGCTGACGAACACAACCACTGCTTGGGCTGATTTGTCGTTTCTTCCTGACAGGTCCTGGAGCGTAACATGCATCTGGAGTGTAAGTGTCACGGCGTGTCGGGTTCCTGCACCACAAAAACATGCTGGACGACCCTGCCGAAGTTCCGCGAGCTGGGCTACATCCTAAAGGACAAGTACCTGCAGGCGGTGCACGTGGAGCCAGTCAAAGCCAGCCGTAACAAGCGTCCCACCTTCCTGAAGATCAAGAAGCCGCTCTCTTACCGCAAGCCCATGGACACGGACCTGGTGTACATCGAGAGGTCGCCGAGCTACTGCGAGCCGGACCCTGTGACGGGCAGCGTGGGGACGCATGGGCGGGTCTGCAACAAGACCATCACGCACCACTCCAACAGCTGCGACCTGATGTGCTGTGGGCGGGGCTACAACACCCACCAGTACTCGCGGGTGTGGCAGTGCAACTGCAAGTTCCTGTGGTGCTGCTACGTCAAGTGCAACACCTGCAGCGAGAGGACAGAGGTCTACACGTGCAAGTGAAGCGAGGCGTGCCGCACCACATCCCGTGTTCGGATGGCTTTCTTTTTTTCTTTAACATTTCCCAGGACGTCGATGTTGATGATGATGATGATGATCATGTCTTTTTGCACAATATAACCACTGGATGACTTTCTGACCACTTCCTGGACTGAGCGAAGTCCATCTTCGTGCGTTCTGAGTGCTCCGACGGGTTTGTTGACCTCACGAGGCCCCGCGGCGTCCAGGCGAGTCTGGAGCTGTCTGAAATGTGTTTAACGCTCCGCTATTAGACTTTTCTTCACCCTGTGATCGATGATGATGATGAGCGTGTACATGCTAAGTACGCTGACAATTCATTTAAAGAAACGATTTTTATTTATTTATGAAGCTATAGTGGATGTTGGTAGTGAGAACTGATTCAATTCACACTGGAAACTGAACATACTACTGTAATACTACTGAAATACTACTGAAATACTACTGAAATTCTACTGAAATTCTACAGGCATGCTGGAATTTTCTTTGTAGCAACAGCCTTCTTAAAAATAATCTCCGCTCTGTTTTGCTGCTAGTCTGGATTATCACACACAGTGCGGTAGTGAAATAACTCCTGATTAAAACCTCGATTTGTTTGAACGCAGTAGTGATTAAACCCCAGACAAACTGAAATTTACATTGAGAGTATATTTTGTGAAAAGAGTATTTGTATTTTTATATGAATGTTTTATTTATACTGTTGTTTCCTCCTGTTCGCAGTGGCCTCTCGTTGCCTCTCAGTCTGCTCGTGCAACACTTCTGTGGAATTATGGGTGACTTTTACACGGTTCTACTTGCAGATGTTAGCGCTATTAAAATCAACCTAATGCATTCCATCGGCTTCCTCTGTTTTTATGATCCAGGTGTTGACTTTGAGGATTTGCCTCATCGGGGAACGTTCGATCAGAGAACCAATCGGATGCGAGTTTGCTAGATTTTTGATAAGATACTTATTTGACAAACATTTGATTTTTTTACTCTACAAAAGATTGCAACCTCACAGCATTCTATAAAAAGTTAGAACCCTTATGAGGTTCTCCGATGGGCCCTCTGGGGGAATTCTTAACTATCATATTAAAAATGATTCAACATCTCATCCAGATTATTAAACAAATATATATTTTATTATTCTGCATAAAAGGTCATATGAATATTCATCATACCTAAAAATCTGTTTTCCTGAACTGTTCTATGGAGAACCCGACAACAGAAGGGTTCCAAGTAGAACACATTTTTTTGGAAGCTAAGAACCCTTAAAGAATTATTTTGTTCTCAATATTATTTCCTTTTAATACCTAGAACCTGTCAGGAGGTTAATGTTAAGCTTCTTGCTACTTCCAAGTAGAACCAAATTTTAGTAGACACTTTAGAAGAACCCTCATCTAATGAACGCTTAAAAAACCCATAAAGAACCTTTTTTTTTAAATAAAATAAAGCAGTACCAAGTACCCAGATATCTAAATGTTTAACACGTGACATGTTCTAGGTCCTGGTTCCTCTGGTAGAACATTTATGTTTCCTCCAGAGGGACAACCAAGAACACCTAAGGGTATAGTTACATAGTATATATGCAGTAAGGAACATCAAAAATGAAAGCAGTGCTGCGGGAACCCTTAAAGGTTTTATGGAGAACACTACAACAAACAAATTACTGTTTATTATTTTCTTATTAATATCTAGAACCTTTCAGGAGTTTCACATTTAGCTCTTAGTACATTGTTCATACTTAAAAAAGAGTTCTCCAGGGTTCTCTAAGAGTTCATTAGATCATAATTGGTTCCAAAAAAAGGGAAACATCTGTTGAAGCTTCAACGGTTCTACAGAATGACAGCTGAAGAACCGTTAAGGGTTCTGTAACTGTAACCTGAAGAGCAGGATCTGTGCATTTAACACCATGCAAATGGTTCATATCTGAGAAAAAAAAAGCATTTAATAAATCATTTCAATATTGTTCTAATGGTTCTAAAGAGCAAGAGAACATTTTTGCTCAAACAAAGCGCTTTGTTCTAAAAGTGTCACTGCGAGAACTTGTTTATCTCAGAGAGACGGCGACTCCGAGGTGATGGACGACTCGCACTTCTCTTCATTTCAGCCCATTAAACTGTCTGTTGCTACAACAACTCCATCACAGAGCCACAAAATGCACACCAGACTCCGTGAACAAGGGCCAAAAGTTAACACTCCAGAACCGAGAACGTGTTCTGCATGCTAACTTCCTGACTCAAACTAAAACTCTCTGCACTGTCCATCAAACAACTGCTGCTTTCAGAACGATCCAGAGGATCGAAATAAACGGAGCTGACCGGAGGGCTGGGTCAGGGGATCAGTTAAAGTTAAACCAGGGAACCAAGAGAACCGTTAAAGACATAAATCACATCGTTTTGTGAAAGTGTAAAGCTTTGTGTGCGCTAGTTTGCATCACTGAGGACGGTGGATTCGTCGTGAGGTCATCTGCTGATCGGGGAAGAAAGTTAACGATTAATCTGCTGATGAAAAAGTAAAAGTCACTCTGAGCCATTTAGCTTTTAGTGAATCAGTGACACTGTCTGTGCTCTTAGAGGGAAAAAAGCTACTGACTAAAAATGCGGTGCCGCTCAGGCAACATGGCGGTAACGTTTAATAAGGCCATGAATTAATTATATTAAGACACACACAGACATCAGTTATATTTTAGCCCATTTCAGCCGCAGGAGCCTCAGCATGGAGGGGCTTGATCATTTGACATGTTGTTTGTGTTTTTTCCCATGACAGCACATCCTCAGGTGTTTTATTCCTCTTATAACACAACATTTCTTAGATATTGGAAGTATGATGATATTAGCATCTCAGATTAGCAATTCCAAACTCTGATCAAAAGCAACTTATTTAATGTTAAAGCCCCATTGTGTGTGATTCTGCCCCCTGACCCCCCCCTCTTACCCCTCCCTCTCCGAGCGTGTATTAGAGCGTACGGTGGCCGTCAGGAGCCCTTAGCGTACTTCCAACTACTTACATTCACACTCTTGTTTTTCTGTGCTAAATAATAAGTACGATCCTCCATTTTTCTAAATTTGGTTCTCAAACGTGTTCTCCAGCTCCAGCAAACACTGATTCCTCTTCTTTCTTCTTCCTCGTCTTCCTTTCTCATTCCTTGTCGTGCTTGCGGTGCTTCCTTCCAGATTCACGCTGCCGCTTGTAAAACATGAAACGCAGAAGGCGCTCTCTAGAGGTTTGTCCGTTCTGGGCTTCTGTAGCGGCGCGACATGGCGGCGCCGTAGAGGTGGAAGTGGTCCTAAACTTACGCAAACGCAACGATTCAGAGTTACAGCTAATTATACACTAATGAGGACACACTGATAAATTACTTACATATATTATGGAAGATATATTCCATTTCTACTTCAGATACCCTCACACGGTGGCCCTTTAACATTTCGTCAGCACCATGAAATTTGTAATACATATAGCAGCTATAAACAGTCGTTCCCGCACCAGACTCTCTTTTGTACTCTCTCTTGAAGTAAATAAATCGGTCTTTGTGACGTAATGGCGGCGCGACCGCAGCTCGCAGTGGCCACTCCGGATCTGAAAATCGTGTTTTTTTGTTTTATTTTGTTTTTCTTGGCGTGACTCCGGCGGCAAATGGACA
>JAQQZX010000015.1:527761-539113 GCA_030068355.1 Notoglanidium maculatum | reverse complement strand
ATTAAAAATCTTGTATGTGGCACTTGGTCCTGGAGAAACGCTGTCTCGTCTCACTGTACACTGTATTACATGTATATAGTTGAAATGACAATAAAAGCCACTTGACTTGACTTGACTTGAAATAAGAAAAAAAATCGCAGCTTGTTACATCATGTTACCGAGAAGCTGCACAGCAGTGTAAACACCTCTGTCCTGAAGATGCCGGAAAACGTAAAGTTCCAGCTTTACATCTGACTGTTACACAGCGCTCACACTGGAGGCTCCTTCATACACGCGAAATGGAACAGAAATTAAAAACAACGTGTTTATTATCGGTGGAGCGTGCTGTACACGTCCCTGTGAATGAGCTGTTGCTATAGAAACGATAATGCATCAAAACGAGCGCATTAAAAATAAACCTGCACTACTTTTCTATAAAATGCTGTTCATCAACACCTTCTGGACCAATCAGAATCCAGGATTCAGCAGCGCTGTGGGATAAACCTCTGATGATCTGCTGTTTTTGATGGTTTTGTTTGACGAGCATGTGCTGGAGATGTTCTGCATCGTAAAGAGATCAAGAAGAGCAATTATGTTCTCAGCACTGTTTTTTTCTAAACACACACACACACACACACACACACACACACACACACACACACACACGCACACACACACACACACACGCACACACACACACAGTTGCTCATTGTGGAGAAAAAAAGCGCTTGATGTTTGTGCTGCTCTGATGTGGAACCTTTGGTTTAGACTTGTGGACGAGTCAGTAGCTTGTGCTGGAGTTCTGCCCCGCCTTCATATCTCTCGTCCTCTCTGATATGCATCTTTAAGAGCTTTGAATTTTGAACCTGGTCCAAAAATTCCTGCTCCAGGCGCCCCTTTTTCCTGAACGTTCCACAGGTTTTTTTTTTCTCCTTCTCTTGAATTTATTATCGTTAATCAAAACTCCCGGTTGCTGATGGTTTCTTATAAAGCCTCATTATGTGCTGAGATGAGGATAAACGTTTGCTTTAGACGTCGCTCATTACGACAGGAATTAAAGATCATTTAAACATTTCTCTGAATGTTGAAGGAAGAGAAGGAGAAACGCTGCGAATGTGTTTTTCACTTCACGCTCCGCTTGTCCATAAATCACGACACATAATTCCATCAGTCGTGCTTTTTTCCCCGTCTGGTTGGGACATGTACGAGCACCTGAGCCGTGCGGCATGAAGACTGCGCCGTGTCGTTATGCCTCTGAAGCACGTTCTTTGCATACTCGCTGTATCACCACGACGTGAGATACCCAGCAACCTGATGTTAACAATTGGCTGTCGGCGTTGCTGCCATTTTGTCTTCCGTCGTGTGTCGAAAGCATCGTACGGTAGAGCGGTGTAAATCTCACGGCTCGTGTTTTCCTGACACGTAGGCCTGTCTGCTGCTTGTAAACATTCCAAGAAGAGCTCCAGAAAGCCCATAGGGAACATTACTAGACACTGAGATTAGCGCAGCACCGAGACAAACTCTGGATAAAGCCCTTGAAGTTTTGCATTTGAGACGCGAGGAGCCAGCGTTCTGAGTGAGCTTTAGTAACGAGCCTCTTTGAAGGTTGCTCGCATGGTTTCTGCCGTGTGTTGTGGGATCGTTAAGCATCCGAGAACCCCATATGATACTTTCCCATGCTTGTGCGTGGGGTATAGTGGTCCCTCATGCGCGCTTCGCACTTCTCCTGAAAATGAATCAGGGTCTGAAGTGAAGTGGTGCTAGATGTGAATGTTTATAACTACAAAGCAAAAGCACTTTCTTTTTCCTTTCTTGTTTTCTTTCCTCCTTAACCTCAGACATCTTATGCAACTTCATGAGATGAATCACTGTCCTGGTGCCAACTGGTACATTTCATTCCTGAACATATCCACTACTGATAGATAAATATATATATATAAATATATATATATATACGCTGTTAGAAAGAGTTCTAATACGATCAATTCAGGTTGAAAGTGAAATAACCTTCCAAGTCAAGAAGGAAAATAATTCTTAAAACAAGTAAAGTAGTCTATAGTTTGGTTAAAATTTGGGGTGTTTTTGGTTAAAAGTTACATTTTCTAGAATTAGAAGTTCTAAGAAGTGAGAAATACATCTATGTGCTGTTTTATTTCATTTAGATAAAAAAATATTGTTCATTTAAGAATCCCATGGAAATTAAATAAAACCTGGATAACAATGCAAATTTTTTTTAAAAGTAGGAATTTTGTGAACTACTTTTGCAGTTGTTTTATTTATTTGTTTGTTTGTTTGTTTGTTTGCTTGCTAACACTGGATAAAACATTTTTAAAAAGTTTAAACCCTTTTTCTTGGCAGTGAAAAGTAATTCTGTGTAATTCTGGTTAAATGATTAATGTTACTGTGTAATAATACGACATGAATACTTAAATGTTGGAATAGTTTTCTGTGTGCGTCGCTAATCTTTGATTTCAATAATTAAAAAAAGGTTTTGTCACGCTATCACATTAAACCATCATTTATTATTGAAAATGATTAGCATGAACAACGTTCAAGCAAACACTGTCAAAAATAAATGTAAGTAACTTGAACAGAAAGTCATTCAGAAGGAAATAAATGTGTAAATAAATAAATAATGTGTCTGACCACATGCCCTGGTGTTAGAGCAATAAAACCCTTGTAGACGTGCTGTTATAGGACAATAATCACAACGTCACTCAGTATTTTACACATAATGTTTATGACTTCAATCGAATCCTACTAACGGCTCATTTTCCTAATTTGAAGCGTGGCTCAGTTTCATTCTGATGGTTGTGAAAGGAATCAGGGATGAAACCTTGCCTGAGTATGAACCCTGACATCATGCTGTGATGTCCTGCAGGTTGTTACGACTGCACGTGCGTGCGCACCTTTAAAGCTACTGCATGCCTTTGATGTCATCGACTTAATCACCATGTGTACAGGTCGGCCATGTTGGGACAACATCCCGCTTCAGATGACTGCGCCTGAAATTACACCACTTTCCCCTCAAAGCAACCTGATAGGATAAAGCCTGAACTCAGGTGTAGGAGTCAGAGCTGAGGTTCTCTCAGGCCAGGGCCGCGTCTGTGGAGCAACGTCGTTAATAATTAACGCTCACACAGACCCTGCGGTAAGTGTGACGTGATGCCGTGATTTCACTTTCATACCAATGCCATGACAAAACAAATACACAAACGGTCCAGCTGGTTAAACCCAGGGTTATGCTTAAGTTTAATAATAACAACTCAATTTATGCATTTTTTTTTTAAAGCAATTTTGTTTGAGAGAAATAAATATAGAAGAAGTTGGCAATGAGACAGCAGTTCATCCCATCATGAAAAAGTTTAAGTTTCTTGTAAGTTTTTGAAGGGGAAAAAAAACAAACATTTGCCATAAAAAAGATTTGGTCTGGGCAAAAATCAAGCAAGGTATGTAGCTATAAGCCAGCTTTCACCAACACTGAGTCCTGGAAAAGATCTAATGTCTATGTCTAAAATTTCCTGCTGAAAAAAAAAAAAAACCTCACTGTAACAGATATCGAGTTCATAATTTTCATCAACTGTGACTGTTTCTATTAGGGATTGTTTAAATCTTTACTTCATTCTAAAGAAATTATTTCTAAATCCCTCAGAATTCCAGCTATTAATAGAAGGTTGATAGACTTAGATACTGTAAACTATTAGGAACCATTATAGGTCATCCCAAACACATTAAACCTCAGTTCAAACAACAATTTCCATTAAACTCCCATTACAGACAACCACAAACACCATAAATCTCAATACAAAGACCACTTTCCATTAAACTATCATTACAGACCACCAGAAAAGCATCAAATCCAATTAGAAACAGCACATTCCAATTAAACCGCCATTACAGACCACCAGACACACATGGAACCCCTTTATTAACAATTTATTACCATTAAACTACCATTACAAATGAACAGAAAAACATTCTGAAAGATCATTAGAAACAATTAGAAAGAGATACATTCTGTTAAACTACCTTTATAGACCACCAGAAACACACTACAACCCAATAAGAACAACATATTCCCATTAAACTACCATTATAGACCACCGCAAACACATCAAATCCTTTTAGAAATAATACTTTCTGATTAAACCACCATTATAGACCACCAAAACACATTAAACCTCATTAGGAACAACACATTCCCATTAAAACCATTTAAACCAAATTAGAAAGAACACATTCTGTTAAACTACCATTATAAACCACCAGAAACACTTTAAATCCCTTTACAAACAGCACATTTCATCAAACCTGCATTGCAGATCGACAGAAACACAATAAAATCCCATTACACACCACAGGAAACACATTTAAGCCCATTAGGAAGAATACATTCTATTACACTATCATCAGAAATACATTAATTAATTAATAACATCAATTTATCAAGAATTACACTTAATTATTCATTAAAAATGATAAAATCATAGTGTTTTTCTATTTATGGTTACATTTAATGTCATATTTGTTTACCATGAACCTGTAACCTCATTGCAAAACTTTAGAGCAGCACATTACAAGATCCATCATTACTTCCTTCGGGAACCTTTTAAAAATCCCCCCTTTACCTCTGGATTTTGTTTTTGAGCAGGTTAGCATGAATACACTACATGTGCGGGAGATGGGAGATTGATAGCATAATGACTGAGAGCGCATGGTTTAGTAATTGAAACTGGCAGTATCAGCTTAAATTGTTTCATGGCTTTCTGCAATGATACATTTACAACAGGCCCGGACAAGACGATCGCGAGTCAGGAAAGAAAGCCTCTTACATTTCAAAAAGTTCCTGGAAAACATGACAGCATCGCACTGGTGAAGGACCTCATTGTAGGATAAACACAATGTCACCTTTCATACTCAGAGTCAACATGAATAAGAGGTGAAAAGTACAACAAAAAATGATATGTAAAGAAAAGTGAGGGGTTAACTGATAAAAAACATAAGCAGATCATTAACGTTATCCTCAAATTTCATGTAATGGAGTGTGTAAAAGATCCAGGCGCCAAATTTGCACAAATTATTGTAACTAGTTACAAAGTTTACAAACTCATTTTTTATAAAATCACATCAAAATTAGAGTTGTGGGTGGGGTTAAGGGCGGGGTTAAGAGCAGAGTTACTGTTTGTAGCCTATCATATGATGTCATTCTTATGATGTGACATGTGGGAGGAGTTAAGGGCGGGATTAAGGGTGAGGTTAGTGTTTGTAGCTTTTTTTGACTTAGTAATTCTTTTGAAATCAATCAATGGTTAGGGTTGTGGGTGGGGTTAAAGATGAATTTAAGGGCGGGGTTAGTGTTTGTGTCTTCTCTTACAACGTCATTCTTAGGAAATCAAGGATTATAGGCAGGGTTAAGGGCGGGGTTACGGACTAAATTTGTGTTTGTAGCCTTTCTTACATCTAGCAAAAACTAGGTAAAGGTTGTGGGTGGGGTTAAGAGTCAGACTTAGGATGTAACATACAGCATTTTTATGAGTTCTATCAAGGAGAAAGTTGTGGGAGGGGTTAAACGCAGGGATAGGGGAGGGGCTAGTGCTTGTACCTTTCCTTATAACCTCATTCTTATAAAACCAATCAGTGGTCAGGGTGATGGGTGGGGTTAAGGGTGTGGTTTAGGGCAGAGTTAGTGTTTGACATCATGCTTATAAAGTCAAACCGAGTTTAGGGTTGTGGGCGGGGCTAATGGGCAGGGTTAAAGGTGGTATTTATGTTTAGAGTTTTGTTACAGATTCACTTTTTTGAGCTCAGTCAGTGGTTAGGGCTGTGGGCCTGGTTCATGTCCCGATCATTATTCTTATGAAATTAAACCAGGGTTAGGGTTGTGGGTGGGGTTAAAGGCGTGGTGAAGGGTGGGGTCAGCATTTCTACCATTTCTTACTATTTCTACAAATTTCCCATGAAATGCTTTTTTAATAATTAAAGAATATTAAATCTATGAAAATCAAGTAATTGGTTTAGTAAATTGGAAATAGATTTATTTGGACATTTTAAGTGTAGCAACTAAAATTATAAAGCACAGAAATGTGACAAAAGACTGAATGTTTCAGAATTTTGGAAATGTATTCATAGTGAAATAAAAAAAAGAGTTTGTTTCACTGTGGGTTGTTTAATTAATTTTTATCCACTCATTTCCAGCGAATTAGCTGAAACTCAGCAACTCTGAAGAAGGCTTTAAGCTCCGCCCACATTGCAATCACATGATGCCATATATCCCTGAAAAGCTTATTTCCTAAAGTGCAAAAACATTAAAATCACATTGTATATCTTTAAACTATTTTCTCAAAATTGTTTCTATATTAAGAACCATAAGTCTGTTTCTAGATGAACTGCTTGAAATGTCATGAAATTCTTTCCTGTCACTAATAAGAATGATATTAAAAGTTCTTAAAATGATGATCATTACTGATTTTGACACAGTTTTTATGTATTTTTTCTTGACTAAACAATAAATAAATGACTTTCCAACATACTTTTCTGTAACATTCTCTTTTGAGAGGGTCTTCACAGTGAAATAAATATTTAAATTCTAACCTCATCCAAAGACTATTTAATTTAGATGTATTTAATTAAAGGATCATTTGTATAAATGGGTCAATCTTTTCCTATAATAATTCCCCATATAGAACAATCAGATAAGTATATCAACAATCAGCTGTTGAAGGTTAATTGTGATATGTAATGCTTTAAAAGCTTCCCTTGTTTACCTGCAGTGTCGTAAATGGCAGCTGCCCAAAAGAGAAAAATATTTCATGATTTTTGAGATTTGTGTAATTTTTTTTAATGGAAATGTAATGAGTGCTAATTTTAAAATTACACCCCTAAAATGATACTTAAATACAGTAACTAAGTACAATTATGCAACAGTTTTCACACAGGTTTTGGATACTGTACAAAATACTGAATACTCTTTAAGTGTTCGGTCGTACTTTAATTTCAGTAATGTAAACTAAAACACTAAATATTTTACTCGGGTACTTTTGCATGATTTTGGACAGATTTTGTGATTTAGAACTAAATAAATGTAAGGTAAATAACTGTATTATAAGTACAAATTGTACATGGTTTCAGAGTCTAATGGTAATTAAAGCACTTATTTTTTTCGCTGTTGGGACTAAAAAGCCCGAGCTCCACTCCTTTAACCACGGTACTTCAGCAGTTCAGAGAGAGGTCAAAGGTCACGTTCGGTGTTCGAGCAGGCCAGCTGGACGCAGTGCTCAGTGATGTTAATGGTGTAACTGAACGGGACAAAAGGTGCAGGAGTAAAGCCAGATGCATCTTTGTTATCCTTCCAACAAAGGAGGCAATAGCAAGCTCCGCCCCCTTTGTGATCTGCATTAACCTGTAACCACGGCTATCGAGCTTCGCTAGCCATCCACTGGATTCTTTTACAAACCCGGGAACTTTGAGAACTCCATGTTACAATGGGCTCTAAAGGTTTCAACAGAGACAAATTAAAGTTTGTCATTGTCAGAGGAACGTCCCAGGTTTCACAGCCGTCCTCGTCCATTTGTGTGCCGACTCAGAGGAGGTGTCAAAGTCAAAAGGACGGCTTTCAAACCGCTTCCCAGAAGAGGAAAATGACACCGGTGCTAACGCTAACTCCACCGCCGTTCTCTATTGTTGGAGCCGTCTCGGGAGCTGAATGTAGCACAGTGACATTCTCGGTTTAAAGCGAGAGGTGATCTAACCTCGATCTGTCTCTCAGTACAGCAGTGGCGGTGTGGGAAGAGCTGCGACCCTGAATAGCCATTAGCAGGACGTTATGATGGGCTGTAAAGACATTAGCACTACACACACACAGACAGGTTATTAGCCACATTGTCTTTCCAGTGCTGTTAATAAGGCCTCATTAACAGCGAATGCACAGCTCAACTTTAACAACCCATAACTTCCTCATGTTGAAATGCTGTAAATCCATTAACTACAACACAAGTGTTTATTGGCTCAAGAGAGTAGCTCAAAAGTGTGAATAGATGTTGGGTTTAAAGTTTTAAAGCCTCTAGCTACAAATCACAGGTTTACATTAATATGGAATGGAAGGAGCGCATTATCATTTCTATAGTAAGAGCTCATTCACAGCGCACGCTCCACTGGCAATAAACAGGTTTTTAAAAATCGTTGATGTGGTGAAGTTTTCATTAAGGAGATTCTTCTTTAGGAAGAATCAATCAATTTTTCCCAACAGAAAAAGGCCAGTGTAGAATGATTTCAGGGAACAATTAATTATACAATTATACAATTAAAGAACCCTTGAAGAACTTTACGTTTTCTAGCTATCCCAGAAAACTCACAACATTCAGCTAATGTTATCTTATGGTTCTCCTATGGGTAGATTTACAAGAACCTTCTCCCAGCATTAAGAGAACATTCTCTACAGGTTATTATGGATCAGAACGTTCCCCAAATGTTTTGGGAACCAAAAACGTTAACGTTATTTATTAATACAGCCATTTGAGAACGTTCCTAGAAGATTGACGGTGTAAAGTGATAGATGGCTAGGAGAACGTTTATACAACCAAAAGGGAACGTTCTTCAAAGGTTCCCACATTACAAACATTAGGAGAACATTCCATAAACCAAAACATGCTACAAAAAACTAACACAATATTTACGTAAAACAAACTTTCCTGGCAAACTATAAAACGACCAAACAAACATTGAAGGAATGTTCAAGTAACCAAAAAATAGCATTCCTGGAATGCTCTAGGAACCAAAAGTTGTTAGCGGAGAAGTACCAGGAAGTAAAACGTTAAACTCCTGACAGGATCTAGATACTATACGAAAATAACCAGCAATAATTTAAGGTTTGTAACGCACACTTCCCCAGTTTATAAGATAATTTAGCGGTCATAGCTTCTAGAATTAAGAACCCTAAAGTTACATTAGTACTTGGCGAAGTCTTAAACAAAGGGGTTCTTTAAAGGTTCTTTCCTAGTTCGCTGGATAGTTAAGAATTTTTAGTTCTATCATTGTTGGAACAGATGGAATTGTTTCTGATACGAATAAAAAAGACTCTGTTACAGGATTCTACACAGAACTGCGACCCACAGCAAACTCTGAGGAAGGTGTAAGGGTTAAAAATGTCACAGCAGTTACAGCAGAAAGTGTGTTTCAATTAACCTGCGAAATGAGCAATCTGAAATGGCAAACTAAAAAACAACATGAAATCACATGAATTTCTAAAAAACTCTTTAAAAAGTTTATACGCTCGCATGAGGTGGGATTCCAGGCGACTCGACAAAGCAGTATTTCGCAAAATTGAAACAGAAACATGTTTTTCACATTTAGGTCACATGACACAACGTGATAAAGATGCCGTGGAAATCACCATGCTTACACTTATCAGGCCTCGGAGACCAACTGCCATGTTTAATTGTATGACTATAGCTAGAGGAGAAAACCAGCTTTAATCACATAACCTCACTCAGTGGAAACACACACCATTCACAAACGAGTTTTGCCGACTCATAAAAAAAAAAAAAAACTTTTATTTTGCACACATCTGCGATGGAAACCCGCCTAGTGTTAAAGGTCTAGCTAACAGAGAATACTATTAAAACATTTACAAAAGTATTCAACAACTCTAACAAAATCAGGCTGTAACGTTCCTGCAGTGTTCTTACAAATACGGTGTTCATGAATCCAGATAGCTGGAAAACAAATTTTGTATTCAACACACAGTCCACTTAGGAAATAATAAAAAATAAAAATAAAAAAATTATAAAAATATATATGATATCAGACAAACTGGCATGTTTGTGGAATAGTAATATTTCCTCGCAAGCTAGCGCTTATAGCTATCAGAAAGCTGTTATTGACTGTATTTTGTGATATCAGTAGCCATGTTTGCTAACAAGCTAACATTTGATCCAGATAAAGAAATTCTAGCTAACTGTTATATGGTGCAATTAAAACTGAGTGAACACAGTTTTTCAGACAGAAGTGCTAATGTGGTTTAGGATACAGCCATGTAGCTGAACACTGGAATGTTCTGGAAGCCGCCATCTTGGATCATATTTTCACTCAGTGCAGTGTGGTGTGGTGTGATTTGACTCCGCCCCCTTACAAACCCCTCACTTAACTCACTTTTTAGCAACATTAGCCTAAAGAAACTGTGTATAGTTGACCTTTTTTGCTGAGTCACTGCATCATCATTGTTGTTGCTGCTCCAGCAGATGAACCCATGACAGAGTGGTGTGATGTGTGATGAAGCAGAGTTACTGTTACCACACCGAAGCTGATTATTGTCCTGTAACTGCACATCCCTAAGCCCAGTACCTGTGCAGGAGAACCTGAACGCTACGCACAGAGCACACGCTGTCAGCTCGAGTGTAACTAACATGATTAATTACTCGGTGTGTTTTGTTGACTCGGAGCTGATTTTGAGAGGAATCCACAGGTTGAAACAAGCCTCCTGTGCGTTCTGCTTCTGTCACAGCCTTAATCATTCATGTGTTTAAAAAAAGCAACAATAAAATGTAACATACACTTTTACTTCCTGTTAACAAATATAAAATCATGTCTTTAGGCTCATGTATGAACTTGTATGAAAGTCACACTTCAAAAAGGAAAGATTTTATAGTGAGGTATCTGACAATCTCACACACACTCAGGCATACATGAACAACAGACACTTCCTTCTTCCTGTTTAAGTCTTTTGGCCATATATGGATTCAAATATACACAGTTAAGAAATGTCCACATTCCCATCAAATGATTGATCAAACTGTAATGAATTTATTTTAAAATTCTCCGCAGGAGCCTTTACACTAGAAATGTGGTGTTCCAGATAGTTGGAAAACGTTCGTACCTTGCACTTCACCACTGTGTTTGTGTAGATTTGCGTATAAGGAGACCGCTATTAAGCAAAATTAATGGCACCCCTATAAATAGATGTGTCTATAGAAGCGATGCACTGCGATGGCTGAGCTGCATTACTGGAAGATTTAGCACATGCCATGCTTAGGAGGCGCTCTTTCACCATTTAGTGGGCATTTTGTCATTGTCAGCTCTCTGTCCTGAGTGTTGTGGTTGTGACTATATGTAAATAGCTTAAACACTCTTAGTAATTTATGATTGATTGGCATTTATCAACACACGTAAGCACAATGAAAATCAGCTAAATCAGCAAAATTTTAGTTTTGTTTGGCCACAAAAAAGCATTTACACACAACAAGTGAATTATTGGCACCCTTAAAAAGAATAAATAAACACTACACACAACAATCAATCAGAAAATATCCATCCATCCATTATCTATAGCGCTTTATCCGTCTGGGTCGCGGGGAAGCTGGAGCCAATCCCAGCATCTTG
>JAQQZX010000015.1:510493-524305 GCA_030068355.1 Notoglanidium maculatum | reverse complement strand
ATTCTCATTCTAAACTGCATTTATTCATGATTTTGTTAATTTAAAAAAAATATTTCTTTACAGTTGTGGTTTCAGTGTTTTTCTCTTCACGTTGCATGTTTTTGGGTTAATTGCATTTGGACCTGATTTTTATGTACACAGTAAAATGGTTAACCACAAACTTTTCTCTTCTTCTTTGCTGGTGGTCTGCGGCGGGTACTAACTCCAGGTAGAGGTGTTAATGAGCCGTGCTCGGAGACTTCCCGGGAGTGTCCGTGTCCTCCAGCGGCTCGTTCTCGGGTCGGTGTCCTGAGGTTATGCAGAGTGTCTTCCGCTCATCACGAGCATTTTAACGCCTCTCATCATTTACCAAACCTACCATTAACACCTGCGCGTTCTGCCAGGCCCTGCGCTTCTACACTCACCGCCATAAAGTAAAAACCTTTCATGAAATATCAGTGGCTGGTGTGAAAATCGATGGGGGGTAAAAATAGCAGAATATACCTTAAAAAGAGCATCTGAAACATTGCAACATTATAGGAAACTTAGGAAAAATGTACTTTAAAGCATGAATATGAAAATGAAGGTTTGGGTTTTGGTTACGTGGTTAGCTATATTATCTGTATATTAAAAAATTCTTGCAAAAATTGTAAATCTATGATTCTGTACGTGTTTTTAATGACCATAACTGATGAAAACCATATCTGATTGCGTCACATTTGTGTCTGATCGTGTTTAAAAACAGAGTCCAGGAGGCAGGACAGCTAATCAGATTACTGATTCTGAAGCTCATGACCAGAAAAGTGTGCAAAAAAGAGTGAACTTCAATTCTGAGTGCTGGATTCGAAACTTTATTTCTGGTTGCAATATAATATTTGGCTCATTTAGCTAAAGTTGAACACTTTTTTTCCCTTCATGCTATGATTATTACACCTTTTTAATTGTGAAAGAGCATTGTACTTGTTAAACATTGCCAGGCTTCGGATTGATTTTTCTCCTTCGGCGTCACTCACATTACTTTACATTCCATTATTAACATGTAAAAAGCAATCACTATATTTAAAACACACTGTATTTGAGGACAAGTCCAGGCTGAACTATTTTTAATTTGAGTCTCATAGATTAAAAAAAAAAAACAAAAGAAAAAAAAAAACAAGCTTGAGCTTGCAGAGAGACACATCAGACTTCTTGATTACTTCAGGAAGTGAAATGTTATCTCTGGTTTCTTCTTGGTATGAATTGATTCTCTGGTATAATAACACTGACTGGACAGATGAGATGAACTCATATATGCTCATGTCCTCAGGCTAATTCCTTTGTAAAATAGCGATAAGCTCCACTTTTTTACACAGATAAAAGGTTTTCTTCCTTTTCATTGATGAAGCTTTAACCAGTTTTGTCAGTGCCACAAAGAATAAAAACTCACTCTTAGCACTGCTTTAATGTCAATAAAGCACCACTTTCTGGAAGCGGACATTTTGTCTAATAAGTCAGGGGATGTAAAGAATTAAAATAAAACTGGAATTCAAATAAATCTGGACCTCTTCTTTATGACCTCCTTAGTGGAAAAAAAATAATAAATTTTCAAACGAAAATGAAACTTGATACAAAAAAATTTCAATCTGAATCAAATCTTCTAGTTAATACAAAACACATTAAAGACATTTTTGTTGCTGTTGTATTTATGTTGCATTTTATTTATGTTAACTTTTTGGATGCATGATGACAATAAAGCTATTTTATTCTTATTTAAATAAAATATTTACATTAGATAAATATTACTCTCATTGTTTACAGGCGTACTATATTATTCTGGTTTGATCCAAATCCAGTTGATTTATTGGAACCGTACAGCTTTTTTATTCCTCATCTGATCACTGACAGAACATATTTTCATTAAATAGTTACAAAAACTTGTATAACTTTATTTACATTTAAAGTTATTGAGTTATTGTTAGATTAAACGCATCTAAATAAAGAAAGATAATAAGATTGGTAAAGGCGGGGTTGAGAACTATAAACAAACCCTTTAGTCCATCATCGTTAAAACATTCTTTGTTGCAGAATGAAATGAATAACTTTTATATTTTATAAAATCCACTGTAAAAGCCACTTCACTGTTAAATAATACTCAATTAAAATATAGAAATTTTATAGAAAAAAAAGTTTGTTTTTTTTTTAGGTTTTAAAGGTGAAATACATATAATAAAAAACAGGCAAAAGTACAGTTTAAAAGAGCACTAATGATATATAAACACATAAAATATAATATTAATATTAAAGAAAGGTTTTAAAAAAGGTTTTAAAAAATGATCAAAATATATACAGTACATGCAAAGTACTGAAAGGGAACCAAAAATGATTTAAAGAGTTAATTGTCATAAATGATATTGGGGTTTTGTTTAAAGTTTTATTTTCAGAGCGCAGGATGATGATGATGATGATCAGCTTGATAAGGATTTTCAGAAGAATGTAACTTCTTTACAAACACTGAGGAAATGAGTGGTGTGGTTACACCGTGGGTACAATGTGGATGCGGTGTGGACACCATATGGATAATATGTGGATATGATGTAGCTCTGTTATGGATACGATGTAGAAGGAGATGTGGATATGAATCGATGTGGACGTGTTACAGATATAATCTGAATAGGATGTGGATGCGATGCAGACATGATGTGGATATGATAACACACAAGCAGACATTTATATTTATATTTTTATATATATATTTATATTTATAGTATTTGGCAGACGCCCTTATCCAGAGCGACTTACTCAAGTGTCTAATAGTGTGTGATGTGTGGAAAACTCATAAACAACTGTGTTTCTCTTCCTCAGGTGGTGTTTCAGCCTCGTTACACACTGAGACAGAGTGGTGTGTGTGTGTGTGTGTGTGTGTGTGTGTGTGTGTGTGTGTGTGTGTGTGTGTGTGTGTGGAAGTAGGCCAGTCAGGCAGGTTTGCTGCAATTATGAGAAAAATTGCTTTAGTCCCTGAAGGCCTGTGAGAGGACAAGCTGCTGGAGTTATGTGAGCTGACATGCGAACTGACACGCCATCGCTCCAACAGCTCCGCTTTCTAACCACACGCCCCTTCATCAGATGTGTGTAACGTCGACACGTATGAAACTTGCACAACAAACAAGTCAACAACGACAACATGTACAGCGCATGCAATAAACACATCAACATGTACACTCGCCGGAGCGCAGCACTGCCCAGATGGATGAACAGCTCGTTCCTTGTTTCCATGGTGATGTGTGGATCTCGTAAACAGATATATGAGTTATGATCTCGCTCATGGTATTTGTTTGTAAATGTGTGATACGTGGCATGTGTAATAGACGTAATACAGAAACAATAAGTCTGCTGCTTCACGGTTTTACAGCGAATTTTTCTCAACATTGAATCAGCTTTGTGTGTTTTTGTGCAAAATATCCACAACAACAACGACAACAACAATTTTAATTGTTTAAAAAAAAGCAACAAATAAATATTACTGCTACTTAAAACACTAAATAGTACTTCTAAAATTACTACTACTGAAAATCTTTCTAAGAAATTATTAACTGTGTAGAAATGCAACAGAGTTTAAGTGCACGTTTTCTAATGCCAGCTAGTTAGACCTAGCTAACACAGGCTAGCTAAACAGCTAAGAACAGCCTCCAAATATTTTTCAAACTATGTACATACCTGATCTAATTTAGTTATTAGATAAATAGTTCATCATGCTAATTCTTGTCTTTTCAGTTCAAGAGAAAGACGACCTAACCTAGACAACTTAAAACCAACCAGGAACTAGTGAGCTAATTTAACTAGCTAGCTACCATTGCTAATTAGCTAACAGGAATTTCTCTTACTAGATTCTCATAATCAGAGATAATCACTCATCATGAACAAAATATAATTTTATTGGGGAAAAAAAGTAGCTAGTTAGCATGTTCGACCGCTAGTCGTTAATGTTTGTTCATTTCTGTCCTCCAATTTAAGTTCTTCTTTTTCGTAACTGTACTGTGGCATTTACAGGCATCGTTCTCAAAATTTATGAACAAAATAGTGGCTTATTATTATTACTTAACAACAATACTACTGTAGCTAATAATGTGATCCTGTGGATGGACTAGGAAGAGGTCGTAAAGTGTGCAGAATGCATCCGTTTTTAAAACGCACACTTCGTTGTCTGTGTTTTTTTGGGGAGGGTTTTCCTCACAGCAGGACTTCAAGAGTTAAAAAAAAAACTTTTTTAGAAAAGTGAGGTATGATGTCAAGTGCTTTTTAAAAACTCTCCCAACCAATCAGATTACAGCTCAGGAGGCAAGCGTTAGTGAGGGAATTTGAGGAGAAACAGCGTGTGTTTGTTTGGAACGTTCACTGTTACGTGACGTGACACCTCACGTCTTCATTTTCTGCCTCATCGAAGCTCCTCATCACCAACATTTCACAATTCTTAATTTCTCTTGCATTATTGATAATGGAGCACAAGCTAGCTAGCCAGCATCAGCAAGGACTGGTAAGAGCGTTGTCATGGTTACGTGGTTATCGTGTGTAAGAATTCAATCATGTTGTGGGTGAAATGATGTAAAAATGATGCCGTGTGTTTATCGATGTTGATAAACCTGTAAACTGACCGGACGATGCAGTTAAAACCAGGTGCACCTTCAGTGACTGCTCTTAAACACCACCTGCGATATCATCACGGCGCTGAAGGAACAAAGACGGAGTGTATAATACGGTGGTTATGCTGCCTGTCTTGTGTTTTACGATGACACACAGCAACACAGTGATAATCAGCGACTTCACATCAAACCTCAAAGCAGCATGTGGAGCCGAGAGCGTTCACATCAAAGCGCCGAGGTGCTCGCGGCCACCCACAGACCGAGCAAAACACGACGCGCTGCGAGGAGATAAGCACCGAGCCAAAGTAAATACCTGTCTCTCCATCCAGAGCGCTGCATTTCTCTATAATCAGAGATTTGTAAAGTCGTACAGCAAGTTTTTAGCATCAAACAGCTTCAGATCTAAATTCCTAACAAATGTAAACCTTAGCAGATGTGAGAGTGAGAACGAGATCTAATACTGTAATCTATCTGCTGCTGCGTACACTCTGTGTTTGTATTGGGACAGCTAACGATTAGCAAGGCAGGGTTATTAGCATGCTAGCTAATGTTTGAGAGATGAGGAACTGAAGCTGTTAGTCTTAGCTAATGTTTTTCTAGATTCCATGGTGAAAGAGGATCTAATTCACCATCAGGACATAAAAGCTGTGTTTTCCTTTTTCATGAATCTTTCTTGCAGTTTAATTATTTTTTAGAAATGTAAAATTTTGTCCTTTTCTACTTTAACTTGAGTGAAAATGTGAAGTTGTACCTGAGTAAAGATACACCAAAGTGTCTGTTTTTGTTATTATTGTTATTATTTTTAAAGCAGTGCTGCCAAAGTTAACACACGCGAACTTCCTAGCTGCTGAATTTGGCTTTGTTGTTTGTTGTTGTCGTAGCTGCACATGTTGGAAGTGTAATAGACAAACTTCTACAACAGGCCGATAGCGTGATAGCGCGTCTCCATGTCTGATTATAGGATGAAGATCCTCTAATGAAAGATCTTTCTAATTACTTTCTTAAATTCTGTTTACGCCAACGATCAGCGTCATCCGGAAATCAGCTCGTACAGAAAACAGGCTCGCGTGTATACAGCACGAACATTCTTCAGAGTGAGCTTGAGGTAATAAGGAGACTTTTATCTGTTCATTAGCGTGTTGCGTGTACATATCTCCATCACCGCTACGGTATCTGTAGCTGTCCCCTGAGCTTGCCGTCCTCCTATGGACGTCCTCGACGCGCTCACACTCTGAGACTTTAATCAGAAAATTCTCACACTGACAGGATTTGGTCACAGAGGCGCTAAACATCAGGCGGCGATAATGTTAGCAATGCTACGTTATGCTAATTATCATCACCCAAAAACATCTAGTTTAGCTCATTCTGTATATATTAAAGCTTCTTTATTCAAACTAAAAAAATACGATTTCTAAGAAAGGTTATTCCAATTCAACTGAATGATGGAGGATTTCATTTAAATATAAAATTAATATTGTTTTAAGAAAGGCCTTGACCCCGCCCCTGACCACACCCCCAACCATAGCGTTTAACTTTTTGCTTTAACATCCAGCAAAAACATTTGCATCCACACTGTTTAATTTTTGATGAAATAAAGCAGGAAGTACCATCAAAGAAATAAATACAGGGGCATCATGCAATAATACAACAATCCAAATATTATATAATATATAAACCCCTAACCCCTCCCTTAACCTTGCCCCTGACCCTAACCCCGCCCCTGCCCCATAACCCCTCCCTTAACCCTGACCCCGCCCCTGGCCCCACCCCCAGTCTGAACCTTATTATTATGTTGGAAAAATTTCATATCTCTAATTTTTACTAAAAATAATTTGTTTTATGGTTTCAAATTGATGAATTCCTGAATTGGTCACTTTTGAAAAAAAAAGAATGTTGACACAGTATGTACACTTCACCCCACGTGCAATAATTCTGCACGTTTTTCCAACAAGCATGACTAAAGCTTGTGGGACATAATAAAAACTTTCTCTAAAAGATTCCCATTTTAAAGTTTTCATCTCTTATCAAAGACAGAATCGAAAGAAAAAAAGACTTGTTATTTTTGACTGTATATTGCTTACTGGGTGCAAAAGTAAAAGCACCCTGAACTCTTATCAACTCCAACCTTTACCTGACTCGTTCTAATACACTGCTTATAAAAAGAACACAAAGAAACAGAAGAAGAGTCTCTTATTGTGTTCAGAGAGGATGTAATCTTTTACAAACAGATTTAAGATACTGAATGGGTTTGTTTATACGTACAGCATGTTCAGAAATCCGCTCAGGCGCCTCATTTCCCCGACCGAGACGAACAGGTAATTAAGAGCTCGGCATCTGCTAATGGAAGACAAACGCTGATGAGCTTTGAGTGATTTTATGTTTTTTTCATATTTCCATCTTTTATACATTTACTGTCCTTTTATCAGAAACTCCAATGCAACAGTTTGAAATGCAATGCAACAGCTTAAAAGTTTCTTTATGGTGTCTTTAAAGCGAGTTGATTGTGTTAAAAAATTCATACAAATATTGATCCTAAGTATGATATAATTCAAGTATTACTATGATTACTCTCTCTGCCTTTATTTCTGACTCTGATTCTGTTGATAGATAGATAGAGAGAGAGATAGATAGATAGATAGATAGATAGATAGATAGATAGAGTCCATGGAATGTCAGTGAAATTTGGCAACTTGTGGCAATGACAGGTGAAATAACCATTGGTGACGCAAATTGAGTTAAACTAATCTCAACTTTGAGGGGACTCCATGAAGGTGACGACCAGTGAGAGCGAAGGATAGCGTTGACTGACAGATGATGCAAACACCCAAAACATTTACCACAAGGAGACAACAACGTCCATGACTTTGGTTCCTACCACTTTCACTACGTCAACATGGAACAGCAGCTCATCACTTATGTTTAGCCAGTTATTTCCGATAGGAAGAGTGCAGTAAGTTAGCTTCTTGCTGCAAGGCGAGTGATTTAGCTAGGCATTGAATCTCTAGCCAGCTCTAACAGTTAACTTAACGAAGTGTTACAGAAACCAGAAACAGTTATAAACCGTACCAAAAAGAAAATAACACTGGTCGAATCGTCACTGTTGAAGCGTAGCTCTGTCCGTGTACATACATTAGCGATATATTTATGTAGCGAACTAGCCAGCTACTGTCTGTTTCACTCAGAAACATTTGGAATGGGAAATATCATATACAAAAGGGTTACCTAGGCAACCAGAGCCTGGCAACAAGTGAATCGCTTTATATGTGGACGGCCCTGAAGGTCCACTAGCGACCAACTGTCAGCTGCGAAGCGACGGGCGACGAGCAAATCGCTTTACATGTGTAGTGTCGTGGTGTAGATATAAACAGCAGACCTGAGTGGAATTAAAGTGGCAGTGCTGTGCAAACACTGTGTCATCAGTGTAAACATTGTAAACAGCGATAAACTGAACAGGGATATACAGTATCCAGGCAGGCTCACACAAGGCCTTCATCCTACAGCCATACGTTTGCCTCTCAAAAATAAAAATTATTTCATAATCCTTGCTGGATGTAATATTATTCTAAGAATGTGGATTTGTTTCATTTCTCACCGTCAAATTGATTGAACAAACATGCTAGGCTTTTGTTAAATCCTGACCAGAAGATTTGTTCAGGTAAAACCTAGTAAGTCCTACTGTAAACAAATAAACAACAACAAAAAACATCCCTTTGAGACGACTCGTGGTATTAAAAGCGACAAAATGAGAATAAACTTGATCTTAACCTTAACCAAACCCTGACCTTGCTGCTGATGACATCACGCTCAGCACATGCGTACAGGCACAAAGACACATGAACTCCCATCTGAGCGTCTCATTCAGGTCACATGACCACGAATCGGATACGCATCGGATTTACGACCACATATGAGAGTGACTCGAATCTGATTTTAAACGATGTTCTTCAATAAATGAAAGGTTGCAATTGTTGCTGTGGTAACAGCAAGAGGAATAAAAAACATGCTACCTTACAGTGCAGTGTGTGTGTTACTGTGGTTATTTCATGGGTTTCTTTTAATAACAAATATTCAGGGCTTTGTGCTACCTGTGTGTTCCTGCGCTTACACTAAGACAGCAAATGTCTACAGATCGAGAGGCTTAGCTAAATTACTGACTCTGAAATGCGCTTTAGAAACCACATGAAATGAGAAAGCTGCAACGAAAATTCACTGCTTTTCCACCTCGGCAGATGACAGGCGCAGGTTCAGCGTTTAATTTCAGGAAACGTTAAGCCAAAGTGCTAGAATTAAGCTACAAAAAAGAAATGACAGCTCTTTTGTGATCTGTTTTTCTGTTGTTGCTGAGGTGGCAGTCGAGGAAGCCGAGCCTGCGTTAATGTGCTACGGCAGACGCGCTTCCTGAACTGTGTTCCCATTTTTCACTGTATAGACGTCCTGCGCTTTTCTCCCTCACACGTCCTCTTGTTCTCGTGCTGTCATGGGCAGGGCGCAGAAATGATCTCCGCCACGTGATCGTCAACCTGTCAGGGTAAATCTCAGCAATAATACACACCAGTGCCCCATGGGCATCCAACACGCACACACACACACACACACACACACACACGTCCAAATATTCACGCAGTAATAATAACCCGTTTTCGAGTTACGAAACTGAGTTTGTCCTGATGTTTCATAAGCTTTATAACTAATTACTGCAACTTTACACCTATAGCACTGTTGAACACATGTCAATATATCAATCTTTAAGTTTGTAAGGATGAGGGGGAAGTTTGCATGCTGCATGATGTTAAGAGCTAACCCTATTGTGCTCATTTTAGTACCTCAGTTTTAGAATGGAAAAAAGAAAAATGTACCTTCATAGTTAAACGATACCTTTGTAGTTAAATAGAATAAACCCTATTAGATTCAGGGGTTTTAGAGTTAAAATGTTTTAAATCAAAAAATTAATAAGTACCTGTACTTTATTTTTTTTTAAATGTAGCTATGAATTTTTTAATTAAAAAGATTAGAAATATCTCTGTTTTTATTCTCGTACAAAGATTTTTGAAAGAAAAAAGAAGTCACTTTATTTTACCTGATTTTAGTGCCTATTGTTTTGTTGTTGTTTTGGGAAAAAAATTAACTCTATTTGTTTAATATATTTTTTAGTACCTATTTTCAATTGGAAAAAATAGTAGTTTAATGTGATAATTTCTGTACTTGTTTTTTGTCATCTCTGCCACCTGCACCCAGTCTCAGCGCTCCACGGACTCAGTTTCCCAGCAGCACTGCCAATCCCAGCACTCCTCTGCACTTAACTGCTCACAGGCCCCTGATTATTGATTGTTTGCACCTGTTTTGAGTTGGTTTTCCCTCACAGCTCGCACTATTTAAGGCTGTTTGTTCATCGTGTTTGTTGCGAAGTGTTAATCTGTTTTCAGTTCATGAAGCCTTTTGTTCATGCTCTGGTCTTTGGATTACGGTTTTCTGGACTTTGCCTAAGCCTTGTCTTTGACATCCCTGTTTGCCAAGTGTTTTGACTATTGCTTGTTTTTTGACGTTGCCTTTTGCCTCACATTTCAGACTTTCCCTGCCTGCTTTACAATAATAATTAAAAAAATTAATAGGCTAGGCAGGGTTAATAAAAATACAAAAATAAACCTCTTTTACATCCCTTGACTGCCTGCTTACCTAACATACATTATTGAATATTTATTTTTTTATTTTTGTACCTAAATATTTAACAACTAAAAATAAAAGATAACCTGTATATTTGCTTCATTTTAGAAAATATTTTTCTTTTTGAAAAAAGAAATATCAAAAATAAAAAACACTACTTCACTTCATTTTACTACCTAATAGTTTAAGGAAAAAAGAAAGACATGATCTGTATTTTATCTCCTTTTCAGATGTTTATTCAAGATGTTAAAATGTAAATGTGGGTGCAGAATGTAAGGTAGAATCAATAGGAATAATTTTAGAAAATAACTAAAATAACATACATGTTTATATATCATTTATAAAATATATATATAACTTTATAACTTTATATATATATAAAGTTAATCTTTTCCTGGTATAGCTTTTTTTTAACCTTGAAATTAAACCGAATAGTTCCTAAAACTCTTAAACTTTAGAGAATTCATTTTCTCCTGGGGGTGCACAAACTTTTGCACTGGGCCGTATGTTGCAGCACAGTGTGAAGTCTAATCCCCTTTTAGATTCAGTTGTTTGATGAAGCAGACGGTGGAACAGACGTGTAAACTCCTGGACCTTGATGTTTTAATCTGAATAAAGCTCAGGATGACTGGGTGTCGTTTATAAAGAACCCTTTGATGTTTGCTGTTTAACACGTCATGCTGTGGAGACGTCAATCAGCTTCAGTCTAAAGTCATACGTTACAGTCACGTGAACCAGCACGTGTGGTGTGAGTCTGCTTGTATGTTGAATGTTCTCATGCTGATTTTCCTAATAAAATTTCTTAAAACTTTGGTAAACAAAGAGAATCTAATTCTGATTCTGATTCTGATGCAGGTTTTGATTCTGATTCTTACTCTGATTCTTAACCTACTGTGATTCTTTTTTATGACTTTGATTCTGACTCTGATTGTCATTACGTCTGATTCTGACTCTAACATTCACACCGACTCTGATTCTGGCCCTGCAATGATTCGTTTTATGACTCAGGACTTTGATTCAGATTCTAATTCTGACACGGATTCGTACTCTGATTATGATTTAGTCTCTGATTCTGAATCAGGATCTTTAAGTTAACTCCTCCCCCAAGTCTACCAATAGAGCTATCCTCTCTTCTCTCTCGACTGTGTGTGTGCGTGTGTGTGTGTGTGTGTGTGTGTGCAGTGTGTGTGTGTGTGTGAGTGTGTGTGTGTTACCATGGATAAGAATTGAACATTTCCCTTAACTGAAAGACTCTGTTGAGCAATCACCAAGCCCCACACACACACACACACACACACACACACACACACAGACACACACACACACACACACACACACACACACATACACACAGACATATACACACACACCGACCGTTACAGAGATGACATTTACATTTACAGTGATGACAACTTTTCTCAACTTGATCACAGAATCTTCACAAAAATGTTAATGCTCTGAGAAGTAATGCATTGTGGGTATTTCCGTGAATTAAAATCTGTGCATTCCATCTCATATCTGAGGGTTTATGAAAACCAAATGTTATCAAAGGGAGCTGTTGCGTTCCAGACTTCACATGTGGACTTCAGATGCACACCCATACACACACACGCACACACACACACACACACACTGGAGCGTAGGTATTCCAGCAGAACTGCCACATATGAGCAGGGAGGAGATTCGTTCTTCTGATGCCTCTTCTCATGCACTCGAGTGTAATTGGTACTTAGTGCTCAAAAGAGCAACGGGAATTCTGTCAGAAATGTCCAAAAACTTCTCACCTACACGCTAATGTGTGAGGAAAAACACCAGCAGGAGAGAAAAAGAGTGGGATTACACAACCCAGAGTGAAGCAAGAGGAAATGAAAGGGGATAAAATTGAAAGGAAAGGAAAGGAAAGGACTTGCATAGAAAATGGATATAAAAATAGAAAGATGGGGAGAAGAGCATGAATGGAAATGGAAACAAAAACAGCAAGAAACAAAAGGATAATGACCTGGAAAGGCAGAGAACAAGAAGAGGAAAAGAATTATAAGAGCAAGACAGAAAAGACTGATAAGCAGGGGAGAAAGAAGGAAGTAAAAGAAATGAGGAGAACAGTATGGTAATGAAGGAAGTGACATGGAAATGGGATATAAAAAAGAAAGTGTAGGAAATGAAAGGAAAAAGAAGAGAAGAGGACAGGAGGAAGAGAAAACCAGGAAAGGGAATGAGGAAGAGGTCATGAAGAGGCTGAAAGTAGAAGCGAGGAGATGATTGGACTGTAGGAGAGGAGGTGAGAAGAAGAGAAACAGAGAAGAAGAGAAACAGCGGAACAGAATCCATACAGAGAGTCACTATTTAATAGGAGTGAAGGACACCAAGAGTGAGAAAGAGAGAAATGGAGGGAGAGACGGGGGATGGAGACTAAAATAGAGCATTGCAGTGTGACTAAGATGCTAATTACATGGAACTGCATTCTAACACGCAGTAGTGAAGGAGAGAGAGAGAGAGAGAGAGAGAGAGAGAGAGAGAGAGAGAGAGAGAGAGAGAGAGAGAGAATTCTTATACTCTTCAGTGCTTAACTAATAAAATGCTCCATTCACAGAAATTGCCTCAAGGAAGATGCTGATCTAACACTGCCTTCATTTCCTCTATAGTGTTTCTAAATCAGCCAGTGTGTGTGTGTCTGTGTGTGTGTGAGTGTGTGTGTGTGTGTGTGTGTGTGTGTCTGTGTGTGTGTGCGTGTGTGTGTGTGTGTGCGCGTGCGTGCGATTCTCTCTGCATGTTTAGTGGGGGGCTTTTGTGATCATCTCAGCAAAAAAAAATGACTGAATGTGAAACTTTTCACCTTTTGACCTTGTGAATGATGAGTGTGTTCTAGCAATATATTTAATACATTTGAAACCTCACACAGTACTCTGTGTGTGTGTGTGTGTGTGTGTGTGTGTGTGTGTGTGTGTGTGTGTGTGTGCACGCTTTGGAATGTGGGGTGTTCCCTGCCCAGCGCCTGTGTGCCTGTGTGTGATGTTATTGCAGTCAGAGATTACAGTGATATCGCCGCTAAACCACTGGCGAGGAAATAAAAAGGCAACTTCTGCCACACATACGTAACCTACCATCCTGTAATTAACACTCCTTATCGTCTGATTGGTCCTTGTTCCTATCACTGTCAACGCTCTGAAGTGGAAGGAAGGCTGTAAAACGCTTCACACTTGACTCTCCAGTCCTTCCTCTCTCTGCTATGGGCTGATGAGAATGAGTTGTTCTGTGCTGCTAATCTCACTGCCTCACTGTGAAAGAACGACTTTCCTCAGGCACTAACAAATTTCCATTGTTATAAATCTGTAAAGCAACACTGTGCAATTGTGTGTGTTTGTGTGTGTGTCACTGAGATTCTGCTGACTAAGCAAGTCCTTTAGGAGTGAGCTGCTGCTGATTATCTTCTCTCTCTCATGTACCTGTCAGCTTCACAGAAACAAATTGTGGGGGCTGACCTGTGTGTGTGTGTGTGTGTGTGTGTGTGTGTGTGTGTGTGTGTGTGGGTGTGTGTGTGTGTGTGTGTGTGTGTGTG
>JAQQZX010000015.1:476703-491592 GCA_030068355.1 Notoglanidium maculatum | reverse complement strand
GAAGCTGCTTTGAGACAATGTCTGTTGTTAAAAGCGCTATACAAATAAAATTGAATTGAATTGAATTGAATTGAATTAGAGAAAAGGAAACACAACATAAGTTCATGTCCTTTACATACAAGCAAACTGAATGACCTCAGTGACCTCAGGATAATACGGCAGCGATGTTAAACATTAATGATGCAAAGTAACGTTCCATGATGCCCGCGATGTTCCCCACCGAGCCCGGAACAAAGGGAGGAAGCGAAAGTGACCGTGTGTGGCGTTGTGGAGCCACTGATAAGGTTCTATGTAGAGAACACAGGACGGAAGACCGTCAGCGTAGAGAACACACTCACACACGCACACACACACACACACACACATTCTCTGGAGGTTTAGAGAGAATACTAGCCTCGATAGCGAGGTAGCAGAGCTCTTCGGAGAGCACCTCTCTCCTGTACGTTCCTGTGTTAATGGACATTCCAGCATCCATAAGCAGGTTATCATGCGTTTATGAACACAGGAATTAATAGCACTACATGAGCAATCAATACATTCTGAGCAATTAATCCAGTTTATTCAGTGCTGTTCACACTATAATTCACTTTACTGAACTTATACAACTTTCATTCAGTCATTCATTCAATTTTATCTGTATAAACAGCAGACATTGTCATTAAGCAGCTTCACAACTTTAAAAACGCTCAATTCATTAAAAAAAAGTTGAAAAATTATATCATAGATTTAAATAGAACATAAAAATATACAATTATTTAAAAAATTAATAAACAATAAAAATAAAATACATTCAGTACATAAATTAAAATATAGTTATAATATTTTATTTAAATATTTGCCATAATTACCATTTATAGACAGATCTTTTAAAAGTATAAACTATTTAGAATCTTTTATCTGAAAAGGAACTAAAACTCTGTTCTTGGGTTATACAACAAACACTGAAAGTTCCCACCAAAAGACAAACAAACAAAAAAAAAGAATTGGGGTGCTAGATGGAACCTTTATGTCTACATGTCTACATTCTTAATACATTTAGAACCCAATGATTGTCCCTTTAGGGAACATTTACTGTTTCCATGTAGAACCCAACAACTATGCTATCCTATCAGAAAAGACTCCAACACAACAGAGAACCCTTTAAGAAAGCTAAAGACCCTTAAATATCCAAGGAACCTTTAAGAATTCTAAATTAATTGAGTGTATATTGTACATCTCTATTATAATACGCTTTCAGGGTTCTTCAGTGATTTGCCTCTGAGTGAACACTTAAAATGTCATACAACAGAGTGTTTCTGTATCAGAAAGTGTAAGCAGAACCTTTTTTTTGGAGACCGAGAACTCTTAATTACCCAACAAAACTCTAAAGAACCATTACAGAACATTTTTTTAAGAGTGTCCCAAGTACCAGGAAGCTGCACTTAAGAAAACAATAAGTAATAATTTGGAGTTTGTTCCACACACTTATGTAGTTGATACACACACTCTTCAAAGGTTCTTCAAAGGTTCTCTAAGGGTTCATTGGATAATTTAGGGTTCATGGCTTCCGAAAATGTTTTCTACTTGGAACCCTTTCAGCTGGGAAACAACTTGTAGTGTTTTTCATGCCACATTTAAGAGTTCCCCCTGAGAGACCGTAAAGGTTTTGATTCTGTAAATGATTCAGTGGATCTAATCAGAGCCGTGTGTGGTCCTCAGAGTGAGGAATGTAAACCTCAAAGGTTAACAACACTCATTAGGAAAAAAAGAAGCTCTCCAGGAATTAATAAATGAGCCAAAGGTCACAGTGGCAAGAAAGAACTTCCTAAGAACATTAAGAGGAAACCCTGAGAGGAACCACGACTATAAAAGCGGAACCCAACCTTGTCTGGTCGACTCCAGGGAGTGGAATTACAGTAGATAAGGTTCCAAATACAGTGCTAGAAAAGGCTGCTTAAGGATCCTTTGTGTAGGTAATTCAATTCAATCCAATTTTATTTGTATAGCGATTTTAACAGCAGACATTGTTACAAATCAGCTTCACACAAGTTAAGAAGGTGAGTTCTTCACTTCCTGAAGGGCTTTTAATGGGAACCCTGTCTGAAAAGCCACCTCTTGGTTCTAAGTTTCTACATTAAGTAACAAGGTAGCAAATTAACAAAGGACTGCTGCAGAGAACATTTTTGGATTTTTAAAAGGTTCTGGATATCTGGCAAGGTTCCTACATGGAACCTTCTCTGATTGGGAAATTCTACAGTCTGTATGTGGAGTTCTACCTGGAACTGCTGTAGAGCTCTTTGAAGAACTTTTACTGGTCTCTAGAGAACCCTTTATTGTTACTGGTGCATCAAGAAATTGTCTAAAACAGAAATTCAAGACATGCTGATTTTTTTTAATCAAATTGTTTCATGCATAATGCTGCATAAATTGTAATAATGTATTTAATCTTTTATGCTTTTGAAAATGAATATTGAAAGCAATAATTAATTAAGTAACTAATTAATGAATGCAATTAATAACATAATATACAACTACTACTAATTGTCATTCAATTATAATAATAATGATAGACTGGGTTTTTATTATTTTGAAATGTAAAAAAGCATGAATCAATTAACAAACAAACTAATTAATTAATATTAAATCATAATAATTATGAAGGTACACATAATTAGAAATTACAACCAAGTTAAAGAAACTACACTTTATTATCCATGTAGTGAGTCGGTTTATTCAGGACACGACACCACAGCACCCAGCTGTCATTAACTAAAATAAATAATATAAAATATATATAAAATATAAATAAAAAATTAATGAATATGCTTCTGAACATTTTGCAGGACGACAGAATGAATTAAACATGCAGAGGAAAAGTCGAAGGACAAAACAAGAAAATGTTTTGAAAGATTTCTGCCATTTTGTCCCGTCAGCGCTGGGGGGCGCTCTTGGGACTCTCTTGACTTCACTGAGCACCAGAACTACACTTCCCATCAGACCCTGCACCTCAGGTGCCATTAAGTGTTTGCACCTGTTTTGAGTTTGTCTGTAATCACTGTTCACAGTATTTAAGGACTTTAGTTTGTTCAGTTTTTTGTCTTTGTTCTTTTTTGTTTTTCACCTTGCTGTAGCTTTAGATATTCTTATTAGCCTAGCATTTTGACCATTGCTTGTTTTTTTACCTTGCTTTTTCTTCATGTTTTTGGACTTTGTTTGCCTGCTTAAATAAAACTCCCCTGCACTTACATCTGCTGCCTGTATGCTTACCTGACATTTTACAAAAATTATTATTTTTTTCTATAGAATTTATAATACGTTATAATTTTGAATGTATTACACTATTGGAGCATCTTAATAGAACATATTTAAGACATGAGGTCTAAACGAAAGCAGGAAGTTTTTTTAAACCAGCTCTCTTTATTTCTTAATTTTTGCCTAAAGATTGTGTAATTTTTTTAAGTCCTCTTTCCTAAAAAATGTCCAATATTTTTGTCTCAGTGGCGTCATTATCAGCTTTCATTTCCCTTTTTTCCTAAATTAAAGATGAATAAAGCGTTCTGCTTCAGACGTCCACGCAGGATGGATTTATAGTCTGATCAACGTCTTCCTCTATTTTGGGAGCCATGATTTCTTTTTCAGGTGTCTGCTCCTGGTTTCTGTGAAGCTGAAGTGAGACAATGATGTGTGTTAAAGTAAAAAAAAACATAAAGATGTTGGGTTACCCTTCACTACAGAAGAGGATTAGGGCCACATGAAATATATTTCAGAGAGTTCTAAGATAAAAAGTCAGAACTGTCAGAAAAAAGTCAGAACTCTGAGGAAAAAAGGCTTAACTCTAAGAAAAAGTCAGACCTTTAAGAAAAGAAGTCAGAATTCTGAGGAAAAAAGTCAGAGTTCTGCCTTTTTTCTTCAGAATTCTGACTTTTTTCCTCAGAATTCTGACTTTTTTCCTCAGAATTCTGACTTTTTTCCTCAGAGTTCTGCCTTTTTTCCTCAGAATGCTGCCTTTTTTCCTCAGAATTCTGACTTTTTTCCTCAGAATTCTGACTTTTTTCCTCAGAATTCTGACTTTTTTCCTCAGAGTTCTGACTTTTTTCCTCAGAATGCTGCCATTTTTCCTCAGAGTTCTGCCTTTTTTCTTCAGAATTCTGACTTTTTTCCTCAGAATTCTGACTTTTTTCCTCAGAATTCTGACTTTTTTCCTCAGAGTTCTGCCTTTTTTCCTCAGAATGCTGCCTTTTTTCCTCAGAATTCTGACTTTTTTCCTCAGAATTCTGACTTTTTTCCTCAGAATTCTGACTTTTTTCCTCAGAGTTCTGACTTTTTTCCTCAGAATGCTGCCATTTTTCCTCAGAGTTCTGCCTTTTTTCTTCAGAATTCTGACTTTTTTCCTCAGAATTCTGACTTTTTTCCTCAGAATGCTGCCATTTTTCCTCAGAGTTCTGCCTTTTTTCCTCAGAATTCTGACTTTTTTCCTCAGAGTTCTGACTTTTTTCCTCAGAGTTCTGACTTTTTTCCTCAGAATGCTGCCTTTTTTCCTCAGAATTCTGCCATTTTTCCTCTGAGTTTTGACTTTTTTCCTCTGAGTTTTGACTTTTTTCCTCTGAGTTCTGACTTTTTTCCTCTGAGTTCTGAATTTTTCCTCAGAGTTCTGCCTTTTTTTCTCAGAATTCTGACTTTTTTCCACAGAGTTCTGACTTTTTTTCTCAGAATTCTGACTTTTTCCTCAGAGTTCTGCCTTTTTTTCTCAGAATTCTGACTTTTTTCCACAGAGTTCTGACTTTTTTCTCAGAGTTCTGACTTTTCCAGAATCCAGTGCATTGTTTTTGTTTTGAAAGCACATGACCGCTACCTGCTAGCTCTCTGCGCAGCAAAACCTCCACAGATTGACTGTTAGTGATCCCTTTGAAACTTGTGTTGAACTTTTTCTTCATTTCATGTCACGAATGGAAGCTTTGAACAAAATACACCTTATCTTTACTTCCCTTCACGGCCACACATGAGACAGCTGAGGTTGGTTCTGGACCATTACATACGTAATAACTGTAGGCAAACAGAATTGATCAGTCAAAAGAAAATATAGACACTTTAACAAATATTTTCAATTTCACATTACAATTTAAAATCTAATTGTTTTTGGAATATCGATGACATAGATAATTACGACTCACTACTTGGGGCAGAGGATTCTGGGAAGGGTGAGCTGGCCCCTTTAAATAAATTAAACTGTATGAGTTCTGAATGGCGCAAAAGAAACAAAATGAAGGTTCTGGAGTGGTCTAGTGGAAGTCCTGACCTGAACCCTACACTGTCTGTCTGCGACACTGTGGGCAGTTTGTGCCCAAAAACCCTCCGATGTACTGAATTACAGAATTCTGAAAGAATTCAGAAAGTACCTGAATTCCTCCACAGCTGTGTGAAAGAAATGATTCAGTGGTTCAGTAAATATGACCAAAACTAAAACAACAACAGCAAAAAAATCCAAAGTGTATAATGTTACTAACTTTACTGGGATAAATTCACTATTATTTTGCAAGAGTTCACAAAAATAGAAAAATAACTAATTTTCTGTATTAGTGGGTGAAATGGCAGTGGATTTTCATTCCTTTCCCATCCCAGTCTTACAAAAGAACCTGTGTCCAATTCCCACAAGAATAAAAATATTCCGGCCCGATCCAATCCCGGAAGAATGATTCCCGTCCCATCTCGCTCCTGTGTTGTGTTAAAAAATAATGTTTAATATGATAAAAACTAATCTATTGTTATTATGATTGTGAAATTAACTCCCAGCCCACTGGAATCCCACAGAAATCCCATGACCTACAGGATTCCCACAAGAAAGTCAGCCTCTATTGCATACATGTTTATGAAGTGTTTATAAAGGCTGATGTGAGTGTATTTACTTATTGCTGTTCTTCTTCTGATAGCAAGCATTAAAGGTGTTAATTAGTAATTAAGTAGTAAAGATAATGTTAAGATAATGTGTACTTTGTACAGTGATTTAACCTTATTTTCGGTAAGATGTTCTTATACAACATTCCCTGTGTGTCCTTAGCACACGTTCCTTCAGTAAATTTCACTCCAACATTGTTCAGAGCAGTTTTTAGAGGCATTTGGTTGCAGCTGAACATAGTTAAAGTGGTTACTTCTTCACATGGGGTGATGTAAGTGGTACATAATGTTTTAAAAGGAAATTTAATAGGAAAACGGAAACTATAGTCTAAACCCTGGGTTTCATCATGTTCTCTTTGTCTTATATTACATTCTGTTTGAGGATCTGAAACTATTTATTGTGCAAAAATAAAGGAAATCGGAAGGGGGCAAATACTTTTACACAGCACCGTAAGTTAACTGCTTAGTTTTTTTTCCTCCAGGAGACAAATCAGCAGAAAGATTCTATAAATACTGATGTTTTTGGGAAGCACTCGCAGTGATGTCATGTTCAGCTTTCATTTCCTTCTCTCTTTTTTCCATTCGTTTCATTTATATGCTGCAGATAACAGACAGGTCCACTCGCTTAGAAATAAATCTAATCATTTTTAATCATGTGTGTGTTCATGGACAGCCATGTCACCCTGTACAGAGGCGTGGAGGCTGAGGGGAGGTGAACATGAGGTCATTTTCTTTAATCACTGATGCTAGCATTAATAAAACAGGATGGAGTTTTTTAGGAGGAGGGATAACGTCATAGCAAGCGATGAGGCAATGCTAAAATACAACGAGTGTGTATATCATCGTCTGTTATCTCAAACACACACCTAAACACACTGCTGGCTCCACTTCATATCGCTCATCGTTAACCAGGGGTTTTAACGATGTAAAAATAATCACAGTTTTTATTAAATGGTAGAGCGAGTATCAAATTGTACTCTCTCTCTCTCTCTCTCGCTCACTGATCTTCTAATGTAATCAGGAAAGCATTCACTATGGCTTCGGGTATTTCTCCTTTTCTAGCTCTCCTGTGAGAAAGTGTGACTGAGTGTTTAAGTGCCAGCGACCCCACGGGCCTCCACATGGAGCCGATACAAAGTCATTACTCATGGAGATTACAGCTAACGCCTTTTCCTGCTCCACAGGATCTCATCACTCTGGAACTCCTCCATTTACTCACTGACCCTGACCACTGAACTCTCACTGTACCAATCTGACCCATAATAAAATAAAAAATGATTAAAAAACCGCTGACAGAGGCAGAGCTCGTCCTCACCCTGCAGCACTTTTCTAACCAGGGTTTAAGACGAACAAACTCAGATTGGCGTGGGCTTCAATAAAGCTATCCAAAATCTCTCACTATGAGATTATTATATAATAAATATTCAGTCATGGGACATATTTCTAAACATATTTACTAACTTAAAATGATCTCACTCTATCGGCAGAACATTTTGCTTTTTTGTGGAAAAAAAATATCTGACAATAGTAAAAGACGAGCTTAAAATGAGTAAAAAGATCTAATAATATGATTAATTTAATCTTATTTTAAAAATATCTAATGAAGAGAAATAATAAGGCAATAGGTTAATTTTATTTATCAAGATATCACTGTTGTATAGTATTGATGTAAATTTTTTTCTTTGTTTATTTTCAGAGACAAAATTAAACTCTTGAAGTCCAATTTAAGTGAAATGTAGAATAACTCCACCCCTTTTTACATTCATACTATTTTACACAAAAAATATTTTCCTCACGTTTTTGTTTGGTTATTGTCGAAAAACAAAACACCGGATACAAACAGACAAATGAAAGAAACAAATAAGACAGAATGAAAACTACAAGACAATGTAGATAATAAATATAATCCAACATGTAAATATGGAAATGTAACGTGACTAAATGTATTAACTGAATAACGTGATTAACTCAAAATGAAACACACGTGACAGAGATTAATACACAAAACTACTGAACAAGACAAAGAGAGAAGAAAACAAAATCATCATAAGAAAAGATGTTAAAAGCTCAGGTCATGTGTATGGGTGCTATTACTTTTGTCCTGATTGAAAGGCTAATTTTACTCGTCTTAATTTATGGCTTTATTTTGGATTGATTTTCTTGTCAAATCACAGTTACTCATCGACAACAGATGTTCACATTAGTGAGTCTCCTCATTACTTAATTCACACAAACTCAGGACAAAACGTAGCATCGCGTACGCTTCCCTTTAATCACGGCCTCACAAGATGGACTCCACTAGGAGTCACTAGGACTCCGTTTCCCATCAGCCATCACTGTTGCCTTGATCTAATCCCCTGACTCCTGATTATGAACCTGTTTTCACTTTCCCCCTTGATTAGTTGCTTATTACACCCTGCTGTTTTTACTCCTGGTTGCGAAGTCTCTGTTGTCGGTTGGGTTTCATGCCTCGCTCTTGTTTTGCTCATTTTGTTTGCTTTGTTTGCTTGTTATAAAATAAATAGCTTGCACTTGCAATCTGCTTACGAACATTTTTCCAACTAACTACATTTTCATGCACAGCATGTCTTGCATAAATGTTCCTACAAATGATTTACGAATAAATTTTTTTTGTATTGAGTGCAATAAATGAGGCCCGACGTTCAAGTGCTCTGTGCTACAGATGTGAGTGTGCAAAACAACATCTCATTCGTCATAATTACAGTGAGGAATCTGCACAGCACTTCCCGTCACTCCTCTAAACCACATCATTGCCGTAAATAAAGTGCGGTGAGTAGGGTGCTGTTTGATGCATGTAGCAAGCTGAACCCCTGCCTGGAGGCCGACACTCAACGCACACCACATGACCATCAGCACCGGCTGTAAAGCATGAACTCTGCTGAGGAAACCTTACGCATTCCTATAAACCCCAGGTGCTGGAGCAGGTCTGAACAGCGTCGCCGTGCTGGAGAACAGTTCAGCATCCGGCTGCATGTCAGCTGACAGGATAAAAAACCCTACAGCAGAGTTCACTAAAACTCAACACGTTCTCATTTATGGCACAAATCCTGCTTCTGTATAAATACACACAGCACTGCTTAATCCTGCACGCAATCCTGCACAGAGGGAGACAGAGACAGAGAGATGGAGAAAGAAAGAATGAGATAGAGGGAGACAGAGAGAGAGTGACACAAGTGAGACAGACAGAATGTGACAGAGGGAAACAGAGTGAGACAAAGAGGGTGAGACAGACAGAGACAGACAGAGAGAGTCAGAGTGAGACAATGACAGAGTGAGTCAGTGACACAGTGAGACAAGCAGAGTGATACAGAGTGTCTGTGACACACTGAGACAGACAGTGAGACATTGACACAGTGAGACAGACAGATTGAGTCAGTGACAGAGTGAGACAGACAGCATGAGACAGTGACAGAGTGAGACAGACAGTGAGACATTGACACAGTGAGACAGACAGAGTGAGACAGACAGAGTGAGTCAGTGACAGAGTGAGACAGTGACAGAGTGAGACAGTGACACATCAAGACAGTGACAGAGTGAGACAGACAGTGAGACATTGACACAGTGAGACAGACGGATTGAGACAGACAGAGTGAGACAGACAGCGTGAGACAGTGACAGAGTGAGAGAGTGACACAGTGAGACAGTGACACAATGAGTCAGACAGAGTGAGACAGTGACAGAGTGAGACAGTGACACATTGAGACAGTGACACAGTGTGTCAGACAGAGTGAGACAATGACAGATTGAAACAGTGACACAGTGAGACAGTGACACAGTGAGGCAGTGATAGAGTGAGCCAATGACAGTGACACAGTGAGACAGTGACAGTGAGACAGTGACACAGTGAGTCAGACACAGTGAGACAATGACAGATTGAAACAGTGACACAGTGAGACAGTGATAGAGTGAGCCAATGACAGTGACACAGTGAGACAGTGACAGTGAGACAGTGACACAGTGAGACAGACACAGTGAGACAATGACAGATTGAAACAGTGACACAGTGAGGCAGTGATAGAGTGAGCCAATGACAGTGACACAGTGAGACAGTGACAGTGACACAGTGAGACAGAGGGTGAGACAAAGACACAGTGACACAGTGACACAGTGAGACAGTGACAGTGAGACAGTGACACAGTGAGACAGAGAGTGAGACAGTGACACAGTGACACAGTGACAGTGAGACAATGACAGAGTGAGACAGTGACACAGGGAGTCAGACAGAGTAAGACAGTGACAGAGTGAGACAATGACAGAGTGAGACAGTGACACAGTGAGACAGTGACAGTGAGACAGTGACACAGTAACACAGTGAGACAGTGATAGAGTGAGACAGTGAGACAGTGACACAGTGACTGAGTGAGACAGTGACAGTGAAACAGTGACACAGTGAGACAGTGATAGAGTGAGACAGTGACACAGTGAGACAGTGATACAGTGAGACAGTGACAGTGGGAGATAGTGACACAGTGACACAATGAGACAGTGAGACAGTGATAGAGTGGGACAGTGAGGCAGTGACACAGTGAGACAGTGAGACAGTGATAGAGTGAGACAGTGACAGTAGGAGACAGTGACACAATGAGACAGTGAGACAGTGATAGAGTGAGACAGTGACACAATGAGACAGTGAGACAGTGATAGAGTGAAACAGTGAAACAGTGAGTGAGAGTTGTTGATGATTATTCTATAACAGCAGCTCTGGCAGTAGTGCAGTATGGCAGGTTTATGTGAACTGAGGCTGAGTGCATGAACCTGGAAGTTCATCCGAAATTTCTGTTTCTTTATACAGATATTTAGGAATTTCATATTTCCAGCATTACAGTGTAGAGAAGAGCTGCATATCTGAACCACGGGGAATCCAAACTTCACATGCTTTCTGCTCTAACGAAGGATAATTAGGGAGGTTTTGATGAGCTGAATCAGATGTTGGAACACGAGGAAGTGCTGTGATCTTGGACAAAAGGAATTAAAAGGCAAACGCACATCCATGTCGAGCTCTGGACTGCATTAATCCTTCACATGCACATTCAGGTTCTCATGTTGGTTTCATTCGCTTCGTTTGTATTAATAATAAACTGGTTAAAAATGTGTTTACTCACTGATATGGTGACATTTTCAGCCATTATTTAACTTTTAAGGAAGGAGTCTCCAGTGTGAGCGCTTTGTAACAGTCAGAGGTAAAGCTGGAACCTTGTTGTTTACTGTGCTGAATTGAAACGAATCATTTTTATTTTTGATTCAATAAAACGACGAATCATGAAATGAATCGATTCACCCATCTTACACAGCACTGCAGTTCTGCTCCACATTTAGTCATGGTATCAGAGGAATGCACTTTGGCTCCTCTGCAAGTTATTTTTACCCACAATCCCCTTCTCTATATCTCACACATCTCAGCCGAAGATGAAATCAGCCATCGTGTGATTATTTTTTTATATTAAAAGCCTTTTCCAGGCTTCACTCACCACTCTGGCTGTCAGACGTTAGCTGGAGCTCGTTCTTCTCCTGGTGGAATCTGCCTAGCGTTTGAGTCTCCCTGTGATCTTCATGTTCCCTCACGTTCACTGGCGGTGAGGTGGTGGGGATGAACTGCAGTTTAGGAACAGTGCTGAGTTCTGGGATCATCTGCTGAAAGTTCCTGCGATCATCAGGGTTTTTATCGGGTTTCCTGATGTCTTCTGTGGTACTGGATGCGGTTTCTCTTGGAGGAACCTGAGTGTGTCTAACAATGGTTTCCATTTGAGATGGTAAGATTTCAGAAGATCTTGAGTCTGTCTTAACGGTAGTAACATTTAGTGAGTCTTCGGTTCCTTCTTCTCTAGACTCTCCGTCATATGTGCCCGGTGTCTCTCTAAGCTCCTCCCTGGTGTCTTCATGCAGAACTTCATGTGGAGTTTGAGCTTGAGGTGCTACAGAAGATGTGAGGAAAGCATCTGGACTTGTGGTGGCTTCTGGAAAATAGTCGTAGTTTTCGCTCTCTTCAAACTCCGATGTGTTCTCGGTGTAAATCGGTACCAAGTTACTTGGAAATTTATTATCTTTGATGGGGAAATCTTCAGTGTTTTCATGTTGGGAGATTTGTAGCTCGTTCTCCTTCACCTCAGGATTCTTGACAGTTTCTGAGGAGCAATCAGGAATCACCGAGCACATCAGGTCACCACCTTCATTGGGACAGTGACACACCTGACAGGGTTCCATGTGAAACGAGTGGCCCGCTTCATATTTCTGGTTTTCGTAGATGCAGCCGACGCGTAGGCAGTGAGGACACGTGTCGGTGGAGTCGGACAGCTCGAGGCAGTGAGGATGGACCTCAGGACACGGGATGAAGCGGCAACTTATCCTGCCTCCACCTGTTGGACACCAACACTCTGTACTGCCCGAGTCCACCAGGTACGACTCTCCTTCAGGAACCTTCCCTTTTTTAAATCCGGCGCTGATGCAGTCGTAATACTGATACCCTTCACACGTGCAGCCTCGCTGTAAACACGTGGCACAGCATGCGCCACTCTCCAGCACCTCCTCAATGCAGTTGTCCAGACGTGGACAGTCCACTGCGGTGCAGTCCTTCTGCCCGAGACACGTGTGGAGATGTACAAGAACGCACATAACAACGGTCCATTTCACCCAAACTCGCTCGTTCATTCTTACAGTTTGATGTTAAAACGCCACAGACGCCCCTTTCTGCTCTCTCTGACCACCGCTGACCTGAAACCAGAAGAAAATGTGTCTTATTACTAACATCTTAATATATAACATACACAATACACTGACAGCACACCACACTGCTGTTGAATTCTGGATTGTGATTCGTCAGAAGGTGATGATGCATTTTCTATATCTGCAGCTCTGACAGTAGTGCAGCTGCAAATAATGCTTGTGTCAAATTTTAATCATTGTGAGAAGTTTAATTTGATCATTATTGTGTGCCCATTTTTCAGACGGGTGCCAATACTTATGGAGTTGACACGTGTCGTGAAACAGCGTGTTAACTCACTCACAGAAACATGCAGGAGGTGTTGCAGAGGTCAAAGGTCACCTTGTTCTGCTACATACTTTCAACAGATGACAGTGTGCTCGTGTGAAAGTGTGTGTGTTAGTGAGACGTTCTGAAACATGCCCTTGAGCGCCAAGTTACAGCCCCTCCTCACACACACACACACACACACACACACACACAAAAACACACACACACACACACACACACACACATACACACTCATTCACTCTTATGGGACAATTTAGCGTAGCCAGTCCACCTAATGGCGTGTTTTGATCAGTGCCTCCCCCTGAGCTTTGAGATGACAACGCTACAGGCTTTTTTCCTAATTTTTGTTTTGTTTTGTTTTGATACTTCTCCATATTTGTTGTAAGAGAGCATCCATTCAAATACAGCTAAGATGTTCACTATACAAGATCAACTAATGAAGGATAAATTCTAACTAATAGAGCTAACCAACCAAACTGAGCTAATAAAGACTATGATGCTAACTGACCTAACTGAAATAAAGGCTATGATGCTGAGCGAGTAAGTAAACTAAACAAACAAGAAAAGAAATATATTGCCATTTTACAGTTGCATGTTTATGGGATATGAATGCAAGTCTAAATGCAAAGGCTGGACTTATGAGTTACTGGAGAAGGTTTAAGTTAATATCTAAAATAATTTTCACTATTAACCTTTCAACATTTCACAATTTAACCACTGTTTGTGATAATGAAGGATGAAGGAAGGTGTGAAACCCAGGACGGTAAATACCCTGCTGGTCAAAATTCAATGTCCTACGTTTGTCTTAAGGGTATACAAACTTTTGCATTTCGTTATAAAAGAGACACGAGAAATGTTGCAGAAATGTGTTTAACAGAATCAAGTCACCAGATTCAAAATCATTCATGACGTCATTGTGTACTGATACAGAAGTTACAGAAACGAACCAAAGATCAAAGAGAATTCATCTGTTTATGTCACTTCTGTAAAAACATCATCATTTGTTTTTCTTGTGTAATTACGTGACTAATTCTGTACGTGCTCACGTGAATAAAAAAATGTGTCATTTCCAATGCCCCGAAATGAATGTGAACAACATGTGATCACGCATAAAACAGAGTATTACTGTGAGAAATAAAAACACTGCACGTGAGAAAAGGAGCTGCAAATCTGACGTGAGGCGCGTGAAGAGAACACAGTGATGTGCAAAAGTGCAAGTCCTTTGCACAAATCACGTTAGAGATATTTATTTCATGAATTCTGAGTCAGCAGAAAAAAATTTGCTTTTCCAAAAAGTTGTTTGTAATTGAAAAGGGTTTCAGTAAAGAATGCGGCTTTCAAAATATTTTTCAAATAAAATGTTTTTATGATATGAAGAGTCAGACTTTGTTTACTTTATTACTGTTTATATATATTATTTTTATTATATAATTTTTTTAATTATTTTTGAACAGTTCAGTTCAGTTTTTCTCCATGAAGCTTGTGTAACATCGCTGACAAAGGGGAAAAAACACGTCTTATTGAATCACATTTTTAGACATTTTTGAGTATCTGCTCTAAATTGTTCATTATAATAGTCACTGATATAAAATAGCAAAGAAGAATGAAGCAGGATGCAGTGAAAAGAAAAGGTGTTCTTTAGATCAAGAATGACAACAACAAAAAAAAGTTCCTGAATATAATCGAGTCATCTGGATTAAATGTATCACCGTTCAGATATTTGTGATCCATTTGATCGCTCTGATTACTGTAGTTTCACTCACTGCTTCTTCTCAGATCACAAAACGACACCAAAAAAACAACTCATAAGCCATTCAAACACACCAAAACCTCCAACTCCAAACTTACCTGGGTGTCTTTAGTGTTGATTCACTTCCCGAATCTGAGCGTTTCTCTGATAACTGACTGCTGAAGAGGCTCTGAGCTCAGTGCCGAGCTCACACACACACACACACACACACACACACACACACACACACACACACACACACACACACACACACACACAC
>JAQQZX010000015.1:412933-437499 GCA_030068355.1 Notoglanidium maculatum | reverse complement strand
TGTGTGTGTGTGTGTGTGTGTGTGTGTGTGTGTGTGTGTGTGTGTATTGCTGTGTCATGTGCTCCCGCTGTGCTGTGTTTATTTTTTCTCTCTGCGGACACACAGAGCTGTGGATTTGTGCAGCGCTGCTGTTGAGTAACTGAATCGTGACTCATGTTCTATTTGCTCTTTAGACATAAACGCCACAGTGTAAATACGGAACACTTCTTTATTTCCTTCTGAGCAGAAACACAACCTTGTTTTGGTTCTCCGTTGGTTCTTGGCAGGAATGAAGTTCATGTCCTTGAAACTGAACATTGAGGCTTTAAGTGCTTTGTTATAAAAGGCTGTTTTTTGTTCGTTTATATTCTTGGACATTTTGGGTTTGTTTGTGTGTTTGTTCAGAGTAGGCACTGACCCTCGGTGACCCGGTGAACCCTGACCCCGACCCCGACTCAGAAACATGATCCGTGAAGCTATGAAGCAGGACTCGGAGTCAAACAGGAAGGGCGTTAATTCACACTGTAATACTATGAGAGCTTCTCTGTTCATACATAGGAATCATGTTCACTGAGATGAATCAATTCTGAATTACTCATGTTAATCAAATCTGAATCAGTCATATGAATCAAATTTAAATCACTCCGATTAATCAAATGAATCCCTCATGGACCAAATCTGAATCACTCAAATGGATCAGATTTGAATCACTCAGATTAATCAGTTTAATCCCTCATATGGATCAATTTAAATCACTCATGAATCAAATGTGAATCACTCTTATGAACTGAACTGAAATCACTTACATTCATTCGAATTGAATCATTCTTTTGAATTGATAAATCAAACTTAACCACTTGATCAAATTTCATTCATTCATATGGATCAAGTTTGAATCACTTAAATGTATTAAATTCTAACGCTATTAGGAGCTCATTTGAGGCGGTGATTCAGATATGAGTCAAAGTTTAGGATGTCAGTCAGGATGTCCAGTGAGCTTTGTGGTCAAAAGATCATAAGTGCGTGTGAGTGTGTGTTTGTGTGTGTGTGTGTGTGTGTGTGTGTGTGAATATTAGCTTCCCTTTAAATGGTGTAAACTTTTGATACCAGAAAAATAACATGTCTGTGTTCTTTCCACGTCTGCTTTCACGTGTATGCGTGTGATCGGTGCAGCGATGCCTGAAGCGGTTTTCAGTGCAGACGTTCTTCTCGACAGGAGGAAGTTGTGAACAGAATTGTGAGCTTTCCTGATCTTTGATCTTGTCCTTGGTCCCCTGAAGGTTCCTGGAGGCTCCACATCTGTTCCAGCTTTTCCTGCGCCTTCAGAGACTCGACTCGGCTCATCCTCTAATTGCTGTCTCTTCCTGTTGTTCTGTGTGACTCCGAGGTGGACTTGCAGCCGCATTTTAGTCACTTTCTGAAAACCGGGATGACGAGCAGCTTGGAGCGGACCGTTTACAGTTAACGGCGCCAATCCTCCATCCTCTCCTTTTTACATTTTTCCCCCTAAAGACTGCCATTGTGTTGAATCATGACATCAGTGCTGTTAATTGCTTCCAGCCCGAGCCGGAGCGCGTTCATTCCTCTCTCCGCGTCCAGCACAAGCAAATATGAGAGATGGCGCATGACATCAGAGGGGCGACGGCTGTTATTTAGGCCTCTCTGCTCGGGCTGAAGAACACAAAGCTCTGGATTGTCAGAGGGTTTTTTTTGTTGTTTTTTTTTCAAGCCCTGCTGGTTTGCATTAACACATCCAACTCCGTCCCTCATGGGCGAGGCCCCCTTCTTTTTTTCATTTCATTTTTCTTCTTGCTCTCATTTTCCTTTTCGGTCTGCTCTTTGTTTTTGTAGGCCGGAAGGCGGGAAGGCGCTCGGCGTGAGCCGGAGGAGAAGACTTTCCCCCTGCCTTCTTGCTGAACTTGACAGTCACTCATCATTTAGCTGAAATCCAGATAATAATTATAATGCAGCTAAAAGGAGGCAGAAGCGATGTGAGCTTTGGGGTTTAGTTATAGCTCAGGCACGTGTGTGGAGCTGGAGCTCCGAGACTCGGGGAAATGTCTAGTTGGAAATTTCATCCATGACATCATCGTTTATTTGAAGCGAGCCAGCGTTGGCTTTATTACTGCCTTTCTAAAAGACAAGACGCAGGCTCAGAGTGCCTTAAAGCCCAACAAAACTTACATTCTTTTATTTTCACACTTTCTATCAGTGGGACTGGGATTAATTCTCTCATTCTTCTTGGTGACAAACTTATGGTCTTACATTATTTACAGACTTACAGTGTGAAAAACACAACATTCAGAGCAGGTCAGATAGCTGATAGTTAATATACAAGGAAAAAAAGGGGTGTTTTTCATTGATAATGGCTGGTTACGAAAGCAGCTATAAATACTCATTAGTAGCAAAACGAGTTCCCATCTAATCTTACAGCATCATGGGGTGCTTTTGGACCAGACGAACTTTTACATAGTTCTTAGAACTGTTGGACGAGGTACCTTTTTGTGTTTCCTCACCTCAGGAACTGAGGACGATTGTAGAGAATGCTATTTTGAAGAACTTTTTAACGCCTACGTCAGGGTAGGCATTACCATGAGAGATGTAAGAGTGCAGTGATTGGCTGATCACATGTTATTGTATTTTAATCAATCACCAGCTATTTCCACCACAAATTTATTTATTCTTTATAAAGTTAGTCAGCACATAACACTTCCAGGTCTCCCCCCGTTCTACAGTGAGGTGGAATGATCCATTCCTATAGAAACATGCATCCGAAACACGAACGTGGACAAGTTTACATCCTGATGCCGTTAGATTTCCTATCAACACAAGAACTTTGGAGGATGAGACGCACGTTCGTATTGAAACAAGCAAGCTACTGGCGTCACCATAGCGACTAGCGGCCGGTTTACATCATTACATCATTTCAGCGCTCCTACTGGTGGAGCAAACAGAACTAAAAGCCTTGAAGGTGTGTAGTTCTCAGGGAGCTTCAGAGGGTAGCTCCTTTCAGAAGGCACTAGAACTGTTTGGTTCCAAAACTGTCTACATGCTCAAGAAATACACTTTGCAAAATGACTGGCGGTCAATAAATCCAAAATCCCGTGTTAAGTTTTGCGTATCTTTTTTTCCTGAACTGCTTGCTCTAACATGGCTGAATTCAGAACTAATATATTCAATATCTTAAGATTCAAATTGAACTGCATTTTCAATAACGTTTTTACACTTTATTTCTTTAATCATTATAATTTCAGGTTGTTATCTGCTGGCTTTGACTGCGCTCCATGCCCAGCCGAAGTAGCATTTTAGAACACTGAGTGTAAATGAACGCCATCATGACGACGAGCAGCGACGCGGTCTGCGAACGACATGAGATCCAGATGGAGGTTTGGAATCCCAGCACGAGAGACGCAACGTCACTTATGCTTGTGTGGAAATGTCAGAGGGCGATACGCTGATCCGTATCTGAGTGGTTATTGCGTGAAAAGGGCCTGGAGCGGATTCCAGACTCCACGTTATCGATTAAATCTTCATGTTGGCCGGTTTGTGGTTTGGCTGGAATGCAGTTCTGAGTTTGGTTTAGAAAATGGGATGAAGTCATTCTGTGTCTGTGTACGAGTGTGTGAGTATGTACGGAGGATTAATGTACGGATGTTGCTGTGACAGGTGATTGTGTGTGTGTGTGTGTGTGTGTGTGTGTGTGTGTGTGTGTGTGTGTGTGGACAGCTGTACTTACCCATTATAGAAACAAGCACAGCACTATGAGCAGGTTAAAATAGACACGTCGCTCAGACCCCAGCTCACACACGTCCCTGCTGTCACTGTCGCCGTATCAGCTCTGAATGGGTTATTTGGTCTCTCTCTCTCTCACACACACGCACACACACACACACACGCACATGCATGCATGCAGACTTTTTTCCCCTTTGGCAATCTGTTGTTTGAACTTAGGGATGCAGTGGCGCCAAAGGAAGCAATCAGTTCCTCTGAAGAGAAACGTCCAGGCTACTAATTAGAGTCCACGGCCAGTTTCATCCCAAGGTGCCCTTGTAAAAACCTCGCTGCCATCTGGGAGTTATTTTCTACATTCCCTGCTTCTCTACTGTTATTCACAAAATAAGTAAATAAATAATTAAATAAAAACACTCCTGTTTCTGAGGACACAAGGGATAATCACACTTCAAACAGCCACTCGTCTCCTTCTGCCCCAATCAGACCTTCTGTAATCACACACGCGCACACACACACACACACACACGCGCACACACACACACACACACGCGCACACACACACACACACACACACACAACAACAAACTAAAGCAGTGTGGACTGGAGCTGATGCGTCAATCACAGCACCGTGTCGTTTAGCGTATGGAAGAAGAGCTGTGGTTTTGGAGAATCAGATTCTAATGTCGATTCGGTTCTGGGTTTTGGCTCTTGGTCTGGTTCTTTCTGCTTAAAAACCTGGTTCTTTGCAGCATTCAAGACTTCATAAGTCACAATTTTCAGACAGAATGGCAGAGCCTCATTATATATGCGCATATATTAGTTTTATTTATTTATTTATTAATTGCTGCAAATGTAAGCGTGATTGTTTTCAGCTATTTACAAATAAACCTGAGAGAAATGTTGATCTTGCTGTAGGTTCCTGTGTGAGTTAAACCTCACTGAACCTAGCTAGCTGAACCAGCTACGTCGTTAGCCACAGACGTTTAGCAAGGCTCAGGTCTTAACTAAAATATTTGCTCATAAAAGCCACTAAAATCTGTTTAGTAACCATGACAACTTCCGTTTGGACCTCTTTTAGGAGCTGTTGGAGAAGAACTACGTTTTTCCTACTCAGTGTGACATCAGGAGTGTAGCTTCATGTTAGCTAGCTAACTAGCATGAACGTGCTAGCATGAAAGTGCGCTGTGGTAGATGACAAAATGTTCGTAAAGGCATCAGATTTAAGGATACAGGAGAACCAAAAGAAAAAAGAGAAATCTGTAAAACAACAACAACAAAAAAAATCTAAATTTGTCAAGTTTTAAAAATAACTTTGTAAACATATTTCTGTAGAGATGCTTCTAAACTGTCAAAATGCTTTTTAATTTAATTTAAAGTAAAGTCTTCTATTTTCACATTTTTTAGTTTTATTTAATTTTATTTCATTATTTTACAATGCCTTGAAATATTTTATTATTTATTTATTCTAAGTGCTATACAGGTTTGCGTACGATTATCTCTGCTCATTTTTCTATTCATAGTTTAGCTTTATTTTTATTTTTATTTTATTCATTTTTCATTTTTGTTTAAATCCATATTTAAATCCTGTTACCCTTTAATTATCTTAAACTTGATCTTACAGCACTTTGAGCTTCTGTGTATGAGCAGTGCTCTATAAATATAACTTATTTATTTATTTATTTATTTAGTTCCATTTTTTTCATCTATCTGTTAAATACAGCTTTCTGTTCTTTACTGAATCCCTTCTTTTTCATCCTTTATTATTTTTTTTGGTGCATTAGTTAAATTATACCGACATGTTTATATTCTAAATCAACTAAATCAAAAATATATAAAGCAAACACACAAATGAAATAATGGAAAAGTCCTGAACACCCCCCTGAGGTGCTGAGTGGTTTGCTCCACTATTGAGATAGCTCTTATTTATTTATGATGTAATATTGCTGGATTTTTTTCATTCCTTTGTTGCAGATTCTACTTTAGGGTTCTCAAAAAATTTCACCTAAAAGATCTTCCTTTCCTTTAACATGTCTCGCGGTTCTGCTGAGTTGGTTCTAGAGCAAGAAAGTCTGCAGTAATGTAGGACAACGTAAAGCCAGGTGTATCATTCTTTCTCTCTGTCGCTGTTTGCTGTAGGCTCTATTAATAGACGTTCATCTCTCTCTCTCTCTCTCTCTCTCTCTCTCTCTCTCTCTCTCTCTCTCAACCCACACTAACATTCTTCCACTGCCTTCACAGAGGCACACAAACAACCTTTCATTCTTTTACTTTTATTCTTCCATCTCTCTCGCTCTCTGTTTGTTTCTCATCGTCGTGGATTGCGTTGGCTCGTTCCGAAACCATTCCTGTTCTCACCATCCATCAGCTCTTGGCTCGGAGTCGGAGCTTCCCGAGCGAGTCCCGCCTCCCTTCCTCATGTCCTTCCATTCACATGCCCTTTCTTTTTTTTTCTTCAGAGGCCCCCCTCCTTTCATCACACTCGCTCCTCATGAGTGGGACAGAGCAGAGCTGGAGAAGAAAGGAAGGAAAGAAAGAGTGTGTGTGAGAGAGTGAGAGAGAGAGAGAGAGAGGAAGACCTGGAGAGCAGAAATGGCGTGTGTGAGTTACGGGTCTGATTTCGAAGCTGGCCGTCCTCTGCGGTCCGGCGTGGATCTTTACAGGAGTGTGTGTTAGCCGGAGGGAAGGATGTGGTGTTTGCAGTGTAACTCAGAGAAGACCCAGTCTCTGCTGGAGCTGGAGCTGGACGGATGGTAAGGCAGCGTGTGTGTTTATGATTAGTGCTCAGATTAAGAGACGTTTGTGTGCGGTGATATGACGTGATGTGATGTGGCCTTTACAGAGAACTAACGGACGGAAGGGTCCGGACGCTGTAGGTGCTTTTTTTAAAAAAAAAAAAATTGTCCAAAATGCTTTTGTAGGATTATCTGGACATGTCTAAAATGATGGTAAGCCCTGTCTTCTCTAGAAAGCACATCCGAGGAAAATAATTTGATCTGGAGTCTCTTAAGTGCTGTTCGGATGGGATTAGTTTTCCAGACGTGTCTGTGTTAAGTAGCGTTCCTGGAGGAGGGGCAGTACATCTCTTTTTTTAATCACACTTAACACTAAAATGAAAAATTCCATGTGTACCTCATATACTTCATTATAACACACTGGTTGTTTTGGTCTTTATTGTCAGTGCCTGTTGTAGGGGGTGTGGCTGCGTTCCATCATAAGTAGGTCAGGTGACCTTAACATGTACCTGTACCTGTCAGTAGCTTCCTCAAAACCCCTGGAAGTGTCGCTGTCGACAGTATATTCCGCACTTCTATAGTGAACCATGAACGCTTCCTGGAGTGTCATTACACTGAATAAAAAACTTCCTGTCAGTTCAGACTGGATTTTTATTACCTGTAGTCATTTCTACTGCTCAGTTTATAGAACATTTAATAACCTGTGCAGTCATGTGAGTGACACAACAGATTGAGACTAAAATATTCCCAGAGAAACTCCAGATAATTATACATTACACACCTCCACTGGACAACTAATCCCGCTTTAGCATTTTAAAACCTGAGATTTATTCACTCAAGTGAAAAACGTGACATTTCCACCCTCGATTGCTTCTAAGTAACCTCCGTCTACGCTTGGAAGGACAGTCGAATGCCATTTTCGTTGTTCCCTTTGACCTTTTGTCCAAACACGTTTCATGTTCTCCCAGTCAAGGACAGGTGTATATCTATATTCGTGTTATTACTGAACACTAAAAATGTGTGGCACCATAATGAAGGTCCTCAAGATGCACAGCAGCAGGCTTCAGTTGTACATGTTCCACTAGAGACTTTATGGTTTATTTATGACGGTTCTAACTGACGCATTCTAAATCTGGCTCTGTCCGCGCCTGCCTGCCTGCTGGGTAAATTACTACGACAGAACATGCTGCATATTAGAGCTTGTTTAAATCCTTTTTCAAGCTCATTTGGAAAATGCAAAGTTACAGTAAGTAGTCCTTCAACCCAAAAAACATGCAAGCAGCTTTCCATTTGGCCTCCACGCACGAGACTTGCCATGATATATTAGACATAACGGTGTCACATTTCACCCATGCCAGGCCAGCTCAGGAAACAGCTTGCATAAGGGAACTCGCGTGCTTCCTCAAGCGCAGAAGGACGTTAAACTCGCCGCAGCACAACAAGCAGCTTCGCATGCTCACCCCAAAATTCAGGACTGATCATAAAGACGGCTCGATTTGAACATCACTCTGTACAAATGATGCTTTTTGTCTGATTGCGTAACGTCTGGCCGTCATGGTTTGCCCTGCCAGCATTGCCGCAACTTCTTGCCAACTACGTTACACCACGCTGTCTCTCGCAAGCTGGTCACGGCTCATCTTAAAAAGAAGCAATCGTACTGTCGTGTTAGCGTTTGTGGTCGTTTCAGTCACAAGGCCATGACTCAAGTCTTTTATTGAAAACATTTAGAGGTTATTCATGTGTTGGAGAAGGTTCAGGAATAAAGGAGTCATTCCCATCACTTCATACACTGGCAAAAAAGTGACAATAATGCAAGTGTTCACTCAGGGGTCAAACTCAAGGACCGTACCTTAAGCAGGTTTTAAATGTACTCTTAGAAGCAAGAACAATAGAACTCTATTATAAAAATGGACCCATAAAGTGTTCCGCTTTGTCGTGATTTTCTATGTAAAACTTTACAACAGTGTTTAATTATTTTTTTGAAAAATGTTTCAAGTAGAACCCAGCTAGAAAGCTAGAACTGTTTTTTCCAAGGTTCTACATAAAACCCTATAGAGTTTCCCAGTGAGTCAGACTGAAGAATGAAGAACTTTAAGATGCTATATGGAAACTTCATTTTTTTTTTTTCAAGCAGGTACTTAAAAATGCAAAAGATGTCATTGAGATAGTACTATACCAGGGACTTGCGGGTTTTGTCCCAAACCACCCCAAAGATTTGAGGGTACCACCCTAATTTCTTGTGGTTTTTACTCTCCATGACTTACCCCAATAATTTGTAGGTAACTGGAGGGTGTCACCATAATGACTTGAGGATCTTACCCCAGTGATTCCAGACTACCACCCCAGTAACTCGAGGGAATCACCCCACTGACTGGAAGCTTTTATCCCAGTGACTCGTTAGTACCACCCTAATGATTTCAGGATTCCACCCCACTGACTGTAAGGTTCCACCCCAATTACTCTACTGAAGGGCATCACCCCAAAAATTGGGAGTGTCACACCAACAACTCGAGGAGTTTACCCTGGTGACTCTGGATTTTATTGCAGTATTCAAAGGTATCACCATAGTAACTGGAACCTTTTAACCCCAAATGATAATATTTTTACCCTCCCAGCATCCTGAGTATTTTATCCCATTGACTAGAAGGTTCCACTCCAATGACTCAATGGTGTCATCATAATGACCTGAGGATTTTACCCCAATGATTCTAGACCCCACCCAAATAACCCTAGGGCATCACCACACTGACTGCATGTTTTTACCCCAATGACTTGGGGATTTTACCCCAATGAGTGGAAGGTTCCATCCCCGTTTGACTCGAGGGTGTCACCCCAATGCCTCATGAGCATCATCCCAAGACTGGAGGATAACTTGAGGATTTTACTCCAATGATTTTATTGCAGTAAATTTTATTGCAGTACTCAAGGGTCCCACCATTGTAGCTGGAGGTTTTTAACCCCAGTGACAATGTTTTTATCCTCATGACTGGAGGGTACCACACGGCAACCTGCGTATTTGATCCCATTGACTAGAAGGTTCCACCCGATTACTCAATGGCGTCACCATAATGACTTACCCCAATGATTTCAGAATATAGTTTATGTCCTGAAGTGTAAGATTCTGTACGGTTTTTTGAGAGTGTAAGTTTTTGGTCAGTCTTTCTTCAACCAGCTTGTACATACAGGATTACGATCTCCCAAAAGGTTCCATGTGGAACCCTTTTATACCCTTTTGTATCAAAGTCATTGTGATGTTGGGTAAATATTTTGATCAGTGTTTAACACTCGGTGACAGATATCAGAAGTTCTGCGGTTGATCTTCGTGAGAGAGAGAGAGACTGTGTGTGTGTGTGTGTGTGTGTGTGTGTGTGTGTGTGTGTTGAGTGATAGCATTTAGCAGATGCCTTGCGCTATAGATTGTAGCGCCTTCGTATTCGAGCATCGCGCCTCTCACATCGACGTATATCCCTTTATTTTGGAACATATGGGGAACTACTTACAGATGCTGACATGCTGGAGGGTGATTACACAGAAAGATACGTGCTTACACACACACACACACACACACCGCGAGCTCGGCTCAGGCCTGCTGTTCATTAACAGGTCGGATTCCCAGAACTCCCATGGACTTGTTCCTGCTCCCCCTTCCCTTCCACACTACTTCCCTCTCCTGCCGTCGGTCCTTTGCTTATTCACCCGACTGGGAATGTTGGAAAGTTTCCCAATCTTAACCCCAAGTTCTGCTTGTTAGGAACCCTAGGGAGGAAGGTGGAGGACGAGTTGGAGGCATGTGTAAGAGTTCGCTCAGCTGGATAAACCCGATCCTGGCCTCTACTCGCCTCGGAATTCTCCCTCAGTCCTGTCAGGAAGCAAACGTCCGTCTGAGCGTGGCACCTCAAACGCCCACCTCCACCTCGGGAAATGAAACGACCCCCCACCCCACCCCCTATTTTTTTTTTGCTAACACATGGCCTTCCAAACATTCCTATCATGTTAATCATTCCAGTGAATTTATTGTGCTCTTACAGCACTCTGACTTGTGAGAGTTAAGTATTACCAGACTCGCTCATCAGAGGTGACGACCTGAAATAAAGCGGCGTTTATTAGCAGGTCCTGCCTCCTCTGTAGGCTTTCCTGTTATTTATCCTGATGACACAAAGTTCTCGTGAAGCTCTACTTTACATTATATCATGTCCTGCTTTAGTGTTTAGATCAGATTCTTCATGAAAGGATTTCACAACTGCACTAAGAGGTGTAATAAAAAATTACACATTCCATCTATTGAAGCCATATTACACAGGCTTGCTTCTTTGTGATTTACTCACAGGATTTTGGAAGGTGCTCTCAGCCGTGTGTCGGATCTTCGCAGCTGTCGGCAGGTTAAATGATGAATGTTAAAGCGACATCAGGAGTGCGGAGAATTTTGCTGTGACGTTATTAAAAGCCGTGTGTAGCAGAGGTGTTATGCGAGGCATTGTCCTCCCTCCGTCACGTCCTCCGTCAGCTGTTCTTTCCTGAAATGTTCTCTCTCCGTCTGACCTCGGGGTGGTCTGAAGGTGAGCCGACCTTTGGGGAAAACTCCGAGCGCTCTCAAAACTCGCTGATTGAATTTAAGTAAACATTTAATGACGCAGCTATAAAACAGATGAAGGAAGAATCCTGCTGTTTCGGTGACACAGACGTGACAGAAAGTCTTCCCAAAACTGTTCTGATGGACTTTTCTTCAACTTTTCCAACAGTAAAAAGTAGTTCCCGTTACTTTACACCTTCCTGAGGCGTTTCGCCATATCCATACGCCATCAAAGAAAATAAGGTTTTGCAACAATACGCATTTCCCATCCATATTAATCCCACTGCATTCTGATTGGCCAGAAGGTGTTGATTAATTCTCTATAACAGCAGCTCTGACCGTAGCGCAGGATTATATTCATGCACTGACATGTTAGCGTTTCTATAGCAGCAGCTCATGCACGGATGTGTGTCACAGGGACCGTCGATATGGTGAAGTTTTGAACTCGGTCAGAGTTCCAGCTGGGACTTTGGAAGTTTTCCGACATCTTCAGGACGGAGGGGTTTACGTGTACGTTCTTTGCGGTTTCTCGGGAACAAACTGCGTCTTATTAACTTGAAGAGAGAGAGCAAAGAGAAGCTGATGATGATGGTTTGACCGTTTATAGCTGCTATAATGTAAGTGAGAACTAACTAACTTCATGAGCATTAAACGTAACTGTAAAGAGATAAAAGGACGTCCTGTTGTTCTTTAATAAATAATCAGATTGATAATGTTGGCAAATTGCTGTGGTGTAAGAGGAGTAAAGCACACCGGGACATGCTGTTAGAGGAAACTAATCATCTTCAGGCTTCTGTGTTACTCTGTGTTTTACTGTAACACACACACACACAGAGTGTTTCATCCCTGTGGAGGATTCCTCCTGGGTGGGAAGAGAACCACACATGGTTCCACTGAACATAACCAGCGTGTTGTTTGTTCTTTTGCAGCGAGCATGACTCGGTCGTATCCTCGTCCTCTCAGCTCCTGCGTTTGATTCCACGCTGTTAAATCGAGTTCTGACTGGTTGCGTCCCAGCAGCCCTTCCTGCTTCATGTGTGTTTGAGTAAATCGAAGCTGACTTGCAGTTGGAAAATGGTTCCTCTGTTTGAAAAATAACAGGCTTTCATTCTGTTCCTGTGGTTTGCTCGCAGGAAATGCTCACTCTGAATTTCACGATTTACGGAGCGAGTCGTGTCTGATATACGAGGGAAAAACATCCACGCGTCTAAAGACGGACATGTTTCCAGACAGGCTGACGGAGCTGCACGTCTCTCTCTCGTCTGCGGTGAAGCCGCTTTACGCAACACCGGGCCGTCTGCAGACGTCATGCGAGTCGGCCCCGAGCATTGCGCGCTGTGTTTAGAAATCGATTGTTGGTGCAGTTTCCGTCGACAGACTGATACTGATACAAACACGCTGCGGTGTCACTCAGACTCCAGGTTCCTGATCTAATTTCTCGCATATGCGTAAAGATTCCTTTTGAACTGTGGATTAATTTGCGTAATCAACACCACACGTCCCTTTTATGCCTGAATGCAAACTGGTTGTTCATCCATTTATTTATTTATTTTTAGCATCATGGTGTCGACAATAAAGCGGCGAAGAACAGCGTTATTCTTTCTTTCTTTAGGTTTTTTTTTTTTTTTTGATGCGTGGCACGTCCTCATGCGGAAATACCTGCGAACATTCGTTAAGATTTTTAGCCGTGCATTTCTGCGTGAGATGGATGTTATTTGCACCGCAAAGCTAAACAGTGCTCTATTGCTGTGAAAGTCTGGTTTTAAACCACAGAAGCCTTGTTCCCAGGCCTGAGCGCTTGCGACCGGATTGCGTACATCGTTTCCGCTGCAGAAAAGCTTCAGCTGCATTCGTTTTCAGGAAGAAATGACTCCTGTACCTGTACAGCCTGTTAAATGTTAACAAAATGTATAAAATGAGAGATGAGAGGAAGAATGAAGTAATGAAAAGCGCTCGTCTCTGCAGTTACAGCGTCGTCTTTATCCATTAGCCTAGCGGCAGAGAGCTTTACTGTTCAGCGTGATTTGCAAACTGAGTCTCATAATGATTATCCAGCTACAGGGCAGTGATGCGCTCGATTAGTTGGTCCTTTGTTGCTGTCCAGGACGCGTTCAGGGACAATCGGAGCAACGGCAGCCGATCACGTGCATCTGTTAGCTCGTGCTAACGGAATAACAGTTAGCGTTCTTTGTGCTTTTTGAACTGCAGATGAATGAAGAACAATTCTAGCTTTAAAGCACTGCTTCAAAAACTGCTAGACTTCGCTATCAGCTGGAAATAAGCGAACGCTGAAGAAAACTGAAGTGGAAATTCATTTTTAAAAAGTTGTTAGCAGCAAGGCTGTAGTTTTGTAGAGAAGCTGCAGCTGAGAGCAGTGAGGGTGTTCAGGTGAGAGCCACGATAGCCGAGCTGTTCGTTCAGACTGACTTTACTCTTCAGGACAGAGTTTACTCTAACGCTTCTTTGCGGTTTCTTTGTAACATGGCAAGCTGTGGGTGCAGGAATGACTGTTTATAGCTGCTGTAATATCAGAAAGATGGTCCACAGCATTCCTTTTAACAGATAAAAAGTATGATGTGTCATTTTTCAAATAAATAAGTTGTGCCTTAAAGCCCCACTCTCTTACCCCTCCCTCTCCAAGCGTGTATTAGAGCGTACGGTGGCCGTCAGGTGCCCTTAGCGTACTTCCTAGGTGTGTGTGTGTGTGTTTTGCCTCTTACTGATCGAACCTGTGCAGGAGAGGAGAGATGGCATGAGGAAGAGACCTCGATTTAAGCGAGACAGCCGCAGCAGATCTCAGATTCCTGAGTTATATTTGTGCTTGTCGATGACGGCGGCGTGTTCAGCCTGAGTAGCGCGTGATGTGCGCTGATGACGCGGTTACGGCTGCGAGAAGCGCCGCGGAAACGCTGAAGAAAGAAAGAACAACGGGAGGCGTTTTCCATTTCCCTCTCGCTTCTCTAGGTTCTGTGTTGGTGATCACTGAGTCAGGCCTCTGAAGCTTAGTCTTGTGCTCATGTTTGATTCTTGGGAGGAAATCATCTGCCAGACGAATCGATGGAAGGTTAATAAGAGAGAGAGAGAGCGAGCGAGCGAGCGAGAGAGCGAGAGAGAGAGAGAGAGAGCGCGAGAGAGAGAGAGCGCGAGAGAGAAAGAGAGCGAGAGAGCGAGAGAGAGAGAGCTGTGCATCACAGTTTGATGTGGCAGATGGTAGAGGAGATTCAGCCCATAACTGATTATGCAAGAAGTGTGAAAGTGAATTTCAGAGTATCATAAGTGGCTTATAATTCTAACACACACACACACCCACACACACACACACACACACACACACACACACACACAGCGTTCAGTGCAGTGCTCAGTATCAGTAAGAACACGGCGCTCCACTCTGTTTGTACAGTGTTAAGGTCACTTAGTAAAGTGTGTGTTTATGACAGCAGAGTGAATGCTAACACCAACACTCGCATACTCGCGTTTACATCACGCCTCCGAGCCCGTATTTCCCCTCTAACGCTCACAAGACGGTGTATTTTTAGCCCCTGATTATCCCGTGTTAATTATTATCCTAAAGTGTCCTGTTCTCATCTTAACATGGACGGAGATTTTTATCACAGGTCTGTACAGTACACTTTCAGTAGTACAAACATACTCTTTGAAGTATTTACTGGACATGTGTGTAAGCACTATCCGAATTTATCAAAAGTATGCACAAGTTCACGCTTGGAATTATTTATTAAATGTACCTAGAAGTGCACTGTTAGACGCGTGTGTAAGTACACTATTAGTATTTATTAGAGCTATGTATAAGTACTCTCGGAAGTATTTGGATAGAAGTATTGAATTCACTATTAGTAGTGTGTGTACTTAGAGGTATTTACTGAAAGTACAGTATTTGTTAGAAGTGTGTGGAAGTGCACTCTGTTAACTAAATACAACTATGGAAGTGTGTATAGTATTTTTTATCAATGTATTTAATTCATTATTAGTTTTTATTAGATGTATGTACAAATACACTCTTAGAGGTATAGTATTTACTAGAAGTATTTTTAAGTATGCGCTCAGAAGTATTATGCAAACGCATGTACGAGTATACTCCTGAAAGTATTGACAGTATTAGAATATGTATAACTACGCTCTTAGATGTGTTTATTAAAAGGCTGTATACCTAAACTCTTAGAAGTGAAGTATTATTAGAAGTTGTGTATTTATAGTTTTGGAAAGGAGCGTCGGGGGCGTGGCTATGAGATGATTCCGAATACAGACAAACATTGCAGACCAGAATGGCGTGAATTATTTTTATTATTGTTTTATGATTTGGACGTGATTTTCCATGTGATTTGTGCTAGCAGGAAATTAAAATTATTGTCTAAAAAGTTTTTTTTTTTTTTTTTTTTTGTTACAAATAAAAGTCAGGATCATGTTGAGTACAACATTAGACGTGATTTAAATCTTACACATTTCTAAAAACGGTATATTGGTGCCCTGGGAGCATGGACACCAGGCATGAAAAGGTTAAAGGCGTTTGGGTACAGGGGCAAGGAGGAGTGTCTGATTTGCATTGCAGCCGAGGCGGAGTTGTCTCCTGTTTCAAAGTGAAAGTTCCTTGTTTGCACAGACACGACGCTCCGAGCCCAACGCCGCTGCCAGATCAGCGTGCTCCCACGTCAGGCGGCTCGGTTCAGCTGTTTCTGGGGAACGTCCTGTCTCTCCTCCAACCTGAACCCGAGTGCAGATCTGAATAAGCAAAGCGAGGTTCCTGTAGAGCTGTAGTCTGGGTGTTGAGTAAATGATCGGTCCTGGGTCTGGTTCCATCACAGCATTGCACTTTGGACAGGTTTTTTTTTTTCCTTTTTGCGTTCGTGATGGCTGATAAGATTTGGAGGAAGAGCTGCGAGTTCTTCGGCAGTAGAAGTCCTTTCTTTGGAAGGCGAATTGTGGCGAGTAAGAGTGAGTGAGTAAAAGTTTCAATGATCTTACACTGATCATAATCGCACAGGCTTCGGCGTGTGAACGCGTGAATACGTACAGCTTCTATTTCAGACACTTGTATACCTTCTGTAATCATGGGTCTGATGTTTCGGTGATTGTGGTTCCCAGACCGTAAACCAGGGGTCGTGACCCGGTGTGAGGTCATTTAGAAACAGGATCCTGAAATAAATCTCCTTCTGTTTTATTCGGTTATTTTACAAATGAGTATAGCTGTTATTCTGCTACACTGATGGATATTCTTGGTTACCTTTCTGTTATCTAGGTGTTATTTCGGTCTTTCTCGCTATCCTGACTCGCTGCACCAGTGTAGGAGTTTAGCAGTAAAAAGCAGAAATTTCTCGGCCCATGTCTCCGCTCAGCTTCCTACGCAACTCCTCGACAACATCATGAAACGGCGGCAGTCAAGATATAAAACATTTTTTTCGAAAAGTAAAGCATTCATAATTAAAAAGTATGAGGAGAAACCAAAATGTCAAAGAAAGTGTAGACAATCCATTCCCCAAAAGTTTGGGAACCTCTGGCCTGGAAAAGACACTCTGTTTTGTTTGGTTGTATAATGAGCCATAATTTCTTCCTGTTTGTGTGTACTGTTGCAGAAAATAGTACAACATACGTCCAGACCTTTTTTTTCTTCACAGAACTGTCTGAGAGTGCAGAATTACAATTAAAGTATAACTTCTCTGCCTTTTACAGCGTGGAGGGGGAAGTCCAGAGCAGTGAGCCGTCCTCTTCCCTGGACCGTGGTAAAGGTTACGGCCCCCTGACCCACAGCTCCTCCATCAGCCCTGACCATTTTGAAGGCTTGGGGTACGGCCAGAACGCCCAGGCTGGTCCTCAGCGTCCAAGGAGGCCCAAACTCCAGCACTCGCAGTCCATCCTCCGCAAGCAGGCAGAGGAAGAGGCTATCAAACGCTCGCGCTCGCTCTCCGAGAGCTATGAGCTCTCCACGGATCTGCAGGACAAGCAGGTATGGCTGAAACAAAAATGATGTGCTTGCATCTTCACAAACCTCCTCCTCCTCCTCCTCCTCCTCCCTCTCCTCCTTGTTCTTCTTTTCTTTAACCTGTTCTGTCGGTTCTTGCAGGTGGAGATGTTAGAGAGGAAGTACGGCGGGCGCTTCATCAGTCGACATGCTGCTCGCACCATTCAGACGGCATTCCGGCAGTACCAAATGAACAAGAACTTTGAGCGTCTCAGAAGTTCCATGTCTGAGAATCGGATGTCGAGGCGCATCGTTCTGTCCAACATGAGAATGCAGTTTTCTTTTGAGGGATCTGAAAAAGGCCCAAGCTCATTTTTCGATGGGAAACAGTTATCTCTGACGGAGGAAGGGACTCCGATGGGACCCGTAGCGAAGAGCGACTGCGGAGATATGGTTCCCGGACACGTGGCTGCGCCCTCGGCTCCGAACGACCTCAGTGACACCATCACAGAGCTCGAGGACGCTTTCTCTCGGCAGGTCAAATCGCTGGCTGAATCGATCGATGATGCTCTGAACTGTCGTAGTCTCCATGAAGAAGAGGACCAGGAGTTGGAACCGGTCCAGGACATACAAGGTGAGCTGTCCTATCAGGTAAAACCGGCTAACGGCTCGGATCAGCGCAAGATGAATGAGATGATGGCTTCCTACAGCGGCGTGACGCTCTTCATCGATGAGGAGGATCTTTGTCCTCCTGCTCAGCTCTCGCATACGGTGGATCCACCGTCCAGCACCGAGTCCGATCAGCGCGCCATCATCTCCTCTCAGGAGTACTGGCCCATGGACACCAAGGACGACAAAATAGACACGGATACCAGCTGCCGGAGCACGCCGTCCATAGACTGTCAGGAGCCACGGCTTCGTATCGACCATCTCCCGCTCCTGACCATCGAACCTCCCAGCGACAGCTCGCTTGAAATAAGCGACCGCTCCGATATCGAGTCGGTCAAGAGGCAGAACGTTTCTGAGCGGACCACAGCTGGACCTCAGGCCAGTCCCAAACACATCGCGCACAGTCTACCTCCCAGAGTGTCCTCCCTCTCCCGGGACGAGGATCCCATCAGGCACCGGCACCGGCAGCTGGAGTGCCATCTGGCCATCAACGGGAACCGGCAGAGCAAATCGGAATCGGACTTTTCTGACGGAGACAACGACAGCATCAACAGCACGTCAAACTCCACCGACACCATCAACTGCAGCTCCGAGTCGTCTCGGGACAGCATGAGGGAGCAGACGCTCAGCAAACAGACGTACCACAAAGAGACACGGAACAGCTGGGATTCTCCGGCTTTCAGCAACGACGTCATCCGCAAGCGGCACTACCGCATCGGCCTCAACCTCTTCAACAAGTACGTATTGTGTTTTCTCCTATGAAATGCCATCATAACTGCATTAGCAATGCCAGCGTCCCAGCGTGACATCACAGCCGCTAACGTCTCCCAGGAGTAACAGAAATCCATCACACTGAGCCCAGAATCACTAAACACGTCACACGTATTCCGGTATAAACACACTGAATGTGTTTCATGGTACAGATGGTTTGTCTATCATTTAATTCTTTGCAAACATCTGAAAGTCTTACTTCCGTTTTACTGTCATCAGTACATGTGCAGCGAGTGTAAATATAAGGGAAGTGTTCTGCGCACCGTTCCTCCACGAATGAAGATGAAAACAGACGTATTCCCGTCTTGTTCCGTTCCTGAATGTATAAGCACATGAAAATATGTCTGGATTCTTCAGAGGTTTATTGTGTGGCAACGAGGACTGGTTTCTGGAAACTGGTTTATTGAAATGTTCGAGAAACCAGACAGACCTCATTATAGCGCTCATGATGGCTAAAACGTGTAGCAGTCAGGGGTCGGCTTTCCGGAGCAGTGAACAGGAACAGAGAAAATTCAGCGAAGGTTTATTACGTGTTACTTATTATACAGGTCTTTCCATAGCAAGGACTCGAGCAATGACAGATAGCAGACCGTGAAGAGTTTAGCGTGGCTTTTTTAATCCAGATTTATTGATCATTTGTACAGCGTGTGTGCATTAAAGTACTTATGGCAAGGCGCAGGTAAATTATAATTGTGGGTAACAGAATATACAAAATACTCACAAGAACTTAACGATCGGAATAAGAATGCAAGATATGAAGTACAATGTCCATTAGACGTAAGAGGGGAAGAATTAGCATACACGAGACAAAGTGTTGACTAACAGTAACCCTAATCCGAGTCTGAGAGAAGTTCCTGTCTCCCATTGTTTCAAAAATCTGTTGAACTACTTTCACTAACTCGTGAAATACCACAGTATTGACTAACCACATCTCTGGAGAAAACAAACACTTACAGTAACAGCTCGTTTAGTTACAGGACAATGTCAGAGCAACAAAAACGTCCTGGCAATAAAATGGAAGTGGGATTGCTTTCTATCCAGAGAGATTTTATTACATTCTTTATGTGTGAATCAGATTCACTGCAGGGGAACTGGGGAACTTTCTGTACGTAACCTCACAGTAAAGCTTTCTGAAACTTCACACCACTGCTCAGTTCTGGATTCTGATTGGCCAGAAGCTTAACTTTAGATCCGCAAATCAAAGGTTCGCATTAAATGCTCAGCTCAGTCGCAGTTACAGCCGACACTCCGCTAATAAGAAACGGACTTTTACAAATGCGTACTGGTTTAGATCTTGTGAGAACGTGTTCCTGTATCATGTATGAAGGAGTCTCCAGTGTCAGCGCTGTGGAAAGCCGGAACAGGACCGAGGAGTTTACACTGCTTTCCTGTTTCTCAGTAACATGGTGTAACAAACTGCAAATGTCTCTTAATAACTTCAAGAGAGAGAATAAAGTGAGGGAACGCCTGTTTATAGCTGCTATAACGTAAGTGAGAACCGGAACTAACTCGTTCTACGCACATTACATGTAACTGTAAGCAGATCGTTGGCAATTTGCTGTTGCGTGGCATTTTTAATAAAAACTAATTATCCATTTATTTATATAGCACTTTTAAAGCACAAGGGCCTTTCAGATAAAATGAGAAACTATAAAGATGCTTGAAGGGAGTTGAAAAAGTTGAAGTGCAGTCTTAAAGAGTAGTGATCAATGTAATTTTATTTATAAATATATAAATATGACAAATGAAAAGAGGATGAAAATGTAATGAGACCCAAAATCACAAGCATTACTGTTAAACGTGTTTTTTTCCTCTCGACTAATTTGAAAGTTTCTCCTTTTAGGTAAAAGTCCAACATTGATTTCTTGTATTCCAGGGCTGAGAGTGATTTAGATGTGGATAAGCATCTTTTTCTTTCTCTTTCTCTTTCAGAAAGCCAGAGAAGGGCATTCAGTACCTGACTGAGAGGGGGTTCATTCCGGATACACCTGTGGGCGTGGCTCACTTCCTGCTTCAGAGGAAAGGGCTGAGCCGGCAGATGATTGGCGAATTCTTGGGGAATCGGCAAAAACAGTTCAACAGGGACGTCTTAGAGTGAGTGTTTGTTTTGTTTATTATCCTGTTAACATACTTTTACCCGGAGTTGTTGAGTTCTATTTCTGGCGGAAGACCGATTGTACAACATTCATCTTTAATAGAAAAAAAAAACCAGGAGTTTGGTGCTCAAGTTTAAATTTATTTTGGGTTTTCTGAAATCAACACGGTCGCATTTTATGTATCGGCTCAAAATTATACCTTCACCCACTTAGCTTATTAATTCAGTGGAGCTGAAAGTTCCAAAATGTCTTTTAACGTGCCGAGGCCTCTTAACGTCCTGTTAGTGATCATGATGGACTACAGCTGCGAGCTTCTCTGTGCACAACAAAAAAGTGGTTTGTTTGATGAGTTCATGTTAATGGAGGTGGAGCAGCTTTGCCAAGGACCCAAACTGCCACCTCAGCCGAGAGGAACTTGGTTCTGATGGTCAGGAACAACCCAGGAACCATCGAGGCACAGGTTTGCCATGATCTGGAAGCTGCTGGAACATCGTGTACAGTCAAGAGAGCTTTACATCCCGATGGACTGAGAGGCTGCCGTCCAAGAAAGAAGCTCCTGCTCCAAAATCCACACCTTCAAGCGTGACTAAAGTTTGCAGCTGAACACATGGAGAAAGGAAAAGCCTTCTGGAGGAAAGTTTTATGGTCAGATGAGACACCGATTGAGTTGTTTGGCCACAATGAGCAGAGGAACCCTGTAGCAGCTGTTCAGCATGGTGGTGGTAGCATCTCGCTCTGGGGCTGTTTTACTGCCAGTGGACCTCACCATTATTTAGTCTTTAAATCAGAAAAGAACAACAACATCACAGTACGTCTGTGGTGGACTGGCGACCTGCCCAGGGTGTACCCCGCCTCTCGCCCGAACATGCTGGGACTGGCTCCAGCTTCCCCGCGACCCAGACGGATAAAGCGCTATAGATAAAGGATGGATGGATCACAGTATGTTGCGAGTTCTGCTTCCAGCTGAGAAAATGCCGTCATCATCCTCGTATTTGGTATTGAGGGAATCCAAAAGTAATGGAACGTCATCAGTTACATTACTGTCATTTTGTGGTAATTAGATTAAGTTACTGATGCATTTTTAGCAGGTGATTAGTAACTGTATCGGAATACAGTTAGAATGTAACCCCCCCCAACCCGGTATGTAATTTTGACCTGTGTTTGATTTCAGAAAACCCTAACAAATTACGTGTGCACCAAATTGTCATTTTTTTCTATTAAAGATGTGTTGTACAATCATTCTGTGTTTTTTCCTTTGATGCCAAACGAAAGATGATGCAACAAAAAAGCGAGAGACATTTTAAAAAATGAAAAATAAAAATAGACCAGCTCGAGGTGATGAAATAGATGTGTGTGCGGGACGTGTGTGCGGGACGTAGGAGATTTTATCACGCTTTTAATTCACTATTATTATTACTAAATTTCTAAAAATACAGTCTGTGTGTGTGTGTGTGTGTGTGTGTTAATTTGATGCGCTCTACTGTTATGAAAACCTGCTCATGGTGTGAAGGATAATCTGAGTGCTGCTAATCTGCTACGCTTACAGAGAAACCTCAGCTTCAGTCATGATTTTATCCGTAACATATTCACTCCTCTAGATAAGCCGTGTCTCTGACTGAGACGCGTCTCCTCCGTTGTTCTCTGTGCGAAAGAAAAACTTTTCATGTGTTAAGGAGACAATATTATTAATGAACGAATAGTGTGACGTTTATGGATTTAATTTTGTCCTCAGATGACGTTCCATTGTGTGCGTTTGAGTGTATTTACAGCCAAAACATACGTTTCAGTGTGAAGTTCGAGATCAGACTCGAGTATAACCCAGACTCTGTTTTAGGCAGACTCCGCTCCATGTGTGTGAAACTCTCACATAAATAGCTTTAAGTCAGTATTTAAATCTGAGGTCTGAATACCGATGAGTGTAATTTCGGGATTAAATCCTCACTCTGCGTAACTCTACTCCGAGCACAGCTCTTAATCTCCATCCGAGCTCATCGTTAGCGTCCGATCGCTAATTGGGACAGTGTCTCTGTCAGCGCTGCGTCCTCGGAGTATTTCTGCGTGTCTGTACACACACCCTTCTTATTGAATCGGACAGCGTGTGGCTAATGAAGTTCAAATCATTCTGGGAACGAATTCATCGCCTCAGCTGGCAGCTGTTCACTCCGTTTCCACGCTGCTTAGATTTCACACACGCAGACGTTTTAGTCATTCATCAGAAAATGCCGAGTATTCCCAGCAGATACCAGCTGGACGAGAAACCGCAAGAAGAAACACGTTCATGTTTTTTTTTCTTCTTCTTCATGAGCATACATCTCCATTGTGCAAACCTTCAAAGTCTGATTTTATTGAAGTGTTCAGCAGAGCAGTGTTGAGTGATTTATTCAGGTTAGCGCTGAAGCGCTGGTCTCTCCTGATGGAGCGCTGTGCTGTTTGTTCAGCTGTGTGGTGGACGAGATGGACTTCTCAGGGACGGAGCTGGACGAAGCTCTGAGGAAATTCCAGGCGCACATCCGAGTCCAAGGGGAAGCACAGAAGGTCGAACGCCTCATCGAGGCTTTCAGGTGAGAACACTAACATCCACAAACATCCGACACCACATGGTGAACTGGTCAGGAGGTAGACTGTTCAGAAGTTCTGAAATTGGTTTTTTTGTCCCATCAGCCAACGCTACTGCATCTGCAACCCAGCAGTGGTGCGCCAGTTCCGAAACCCAGACACCATCTTCATCCTGGCCTTCGCCATCATCCTCCTCAACACGGACATGTACAGCCCCAACGTGAAGCCTGAGCGCAAGATGAAACTGGAGGACTTTGTGAAGAACCTCAGAGGTGAGCAAGAGCGCGAGCGTGTCCCCCACTGATACGTCGTCATATCTCCAGAACTGTTGAAGACATTTTAGAAGAAGTTGTAGAAAAGATCGGATTAGATGGTCAGGAGGTGGTGTGGGAACTGCATCACTAGTGGAGAAAGTTATCTAGCTTCAGACATGGACCTTCTCCCAATTCCTCTGTGTAAGTCTATGGTTTAATTTATGTTGCATTTTGCCGAATCACCAGGAGTGGACGACGGTGAGGACATCCCACGTGACATGCTGATCGGCATTTACGAGCGAATTCGTCAGAAGGAGCTGAAGACCAACGACGACCACGTCTCTCAGGTTCAGAAGGTGGAGAAGCTCATCGTGGGGAAGAAGCCAGTAAGTTCCACGTGGAGTGCTGTTTAGAAGGTTCTGCTTTTGATGTCCGGTTGTTCCTGTCCATGAAATCGTAAAAATGTTGATGATAAAAAAAATCATCAAACGCACATTAGCAGCATACGCTTAGCTTTAGCTATACCGCAAACCTCGTACCTCAGTCTAGATTAAAAAAAAGAATCATTTTTTCCGTCTGGTTTCCTCATAATCTGGAGTTCACATTGCCACGCCCATCCTTCACTGGGAATTCAAGAGAGCGAAATGTCCGTGCATTCTAGGTGGGAGGAGCTTTCTCTCTCCTGTCAATCACAGAGACACTAGCCAATCATGGAAGCCTGTGAGCTCATGTATGTGGAAGAGGGCGGATAGTGAAAGAGAAATCAGCATTTATACATTTGCATATACACGCAAAAAAATTGGATAATACTTTCACATCACTAATTTGCTCTTCACTGTGAATTACAGATCGGATCTCTGCATCAGGGCCTGGGATGTGTAAGTCTCTCTCTCTCTCTCTCTCTCTGTGTATCTTTAGTTAAACATATAAAAATGTTTTAAAGTAAAACGTGTGTGTGTGTGTGTTTAGGTTTTATCCCTTCCCCATCGGAGGTTGGTGTGTTATTGCCGGCTGTTTGAGGTGCCCGACCCCAACAAGCTTCAGAAACTCGGCCTTCATCAGCGGGAGATCTTCCTCTTTAACGACCTCTTGGTGGTGAGATCGCCGTAAAATCTCACGCTGAAACGTTTCGGATGTTTTTTTCACGTTCTGCTAGCAGTCTTCAGTTTACTGTATGTCCTTTTCTGTAGGTAACTAAGATATTTCAGAAGAAGAAGAACTCGGTGACGTACAGCCTCAGACAGTCCTTCTCTCTGTACGGCATGCAGGTCCTGCTCTTCGAGAACCAGTGTA
>JAQQZX010000015.1:387412-412833 GCA_030068355.1 Notoglanidium maculatum | reverse complement strand
ACAGCCAACGCTAACATTCTTTCAGCTAACAGCTAGCCAACACTAACGCTATTCCATCACAATAAAAACTCAATCCTCCATAAAAATGACATTCTAAATAATAAATGAGTTATTTCTATGCACACACACGAATACTGTCACGGCTAAAAGCTAACACAGTGCTAGGATATAATGTTAGCTAATCAGGCAGATCAACTAGCTGTTGAGGGAAACAAAATAAAATTGAAAGACCTGATTTTTAAAATGCCGCTAGATCTGATGAGCTTTCAAAATAATGATTTTTTTCAAATGGATTTTAGACGATAAACTGTATATGCAGCGCTAGCATGCTAACGAGTATGAAAGTAAAATATAAACACACAGGATTGTGCTAGAAGTTGCCAAAGGACGTGCTCCTTTTTTAGATGGTTAAAAAAATACCACAAAATACATTTTTACAGAATGCAGTGCACGTCGTGATGTTTAGGCTAGCAAAATAAGTGCTAGCAAAACGGCATAAATAACACAACACTATGGTGGTGTTGATATTATTTTGATTTCCCACAAACAAGCAACACAAAAATTAACTTCAACATTCTTCTGCGTCATAAAGTGCACATAAAGCACTAATGCTAGCAACAGCTGCCGTGACCGTTAGCCGTGCCTGATGAGTGCTGACGTAATGATAATGCTAATCTGTGCTACTCATTCTGATGCTATCATTTCATTCTAGTGTCACCGTGTTGGATTGTAACCATGACAACAAGTATGCACATGAGTAAATGGTTTAGTGCATTAAACAAGTTACACATTAGGAAAATAATTTCCGCAGAAAGGAATTTTTTGTTAAATCTATAAGAGCAGACAATTAAAGATGTAACCATAGCAACAACTATAATAACAGTGGTGCTAACAAAAGCGCTTTGCTAAATCTCAGCCAGAGTTAGCATGTCCTATCCATCAGTAATGGTTCTGACAGGTATATGATGAGGTTTTCATGTCAGTCTTATTGCTGCAGAGCTGTGTATGATGCATTGTGGTGTTAATCATTGTAATAATGATGATATATGTGATCTATGATGTGTATTCTGATTTGTTCAGATTACCCTAACGGTATCCGGCTCACGTCGGCCATCCCGGGCGCTGACTTGAAGGTCCTGATCATCTTCAACGCCCCGAACCCTCAAGACCGCAAGAAGTTCACAGATGACCTGCGAGAGTCCATCGCCGAGGTCCAGGAGATGGAGAAGTACCGGATCGAGTGTAAGCAGCTCCGGTGTTCAGTACTGAGCACCTGAGCGTTAGTGGGAGACTGATGGGAGTCAGGTTTCAGCAGGAGGTGAACAGAAACCGGGTTAAAGGTCAGAGTAGCTTATAAAGATGAAATCCGAGCAGATGAAAACAGAGGAAAGTTCTCAGTGGAGCTCGAGTGCTGAGGTCTCTCAGGAACCGCTGAAATCTGAGAGAAGGGAGGAGGAGAACGTCCTCACTTCACTGTAACATCTCCATCAGCAGCTCCGGTTTCCATGGTTACAGTTGCACCATTAGTGAATCGCCGTTGCTGATCTTAACCATTTAATCTTTCAGGATAAAAATATAACTGAATAATAGTTCATTGAGACAATAATTTCAACTCATTTATTTATTTACAGCAAGTCTCTACCGAACATTTCAGATGTCTATTAATGCTAAAGTTTATTTTTAAAAATGAATTTAAAATTAAATTTTTATTTAAGCAATAACAAAGATCTGCCTATTTGTAGTTCTTAAAGACATTAATTACAAAATATTTTGCTTTTTTATTTGTTTACTCACTTGCTTATTTTTTCTTTTCTTTTCTTTTCTTTTCTTTTCTTTTTTCCCTTCTTCTTGTGCGGTCTTTCCATTAAAATTTATTCCTAAAACTGAAACAGAAATAATCGATCTATTTGTTTCCTACTTCTGATTTGTGATTTATATACCTACAGACCAAATACAAATATACAAATATATAAAATAAAATATTTGTAGTTAAGAATAAAGAAAAAAAACATCTGAGATGTGCGCGTGGAACTAATCTCTGTTGCTGGGGCAAAAACACACGTTTTGTGTATTCATGTCGAAACAAACATTTTCTATGTTGTAATATGCGTTAAGGAAGTGTTCTTATTTATTCAGTTAGGAATTCTGATTATAAACCTGTTTCGCTCAGCAGCCGAGCAAACCATTAAAGGCTGAACGCAAGCAGTGTTTCAGAGTGAGCTAGCGCCCCCTGGAGGACATTTACAGCACAGCAGCACACGGAGAGTTTATTCCAGCAACTGTTCATAATTATTCCATATACATGATTTAAAATTAAGCCCAAAAAGGATTTACCAATTTCAGATTTTATAAAAATGTATTTCTGAATGGTTTAAAAATATTAACAAATGTAGGAAGAGTTGTAACAATTATTACTATTATTGTTGTTGTTATAATATTTATTTATTTTTAAACCAGTTACTATGGTTTTTGAGAATCACAGGAGAGTGTAACTCCAGTTCACTTGAATTTTATTTGTAAAGCTTTTATATTGAATAACCTTCAGGTTCTTTACCTTCGCAGCCGAGCTGGAGAAGCAGAAAGGCGTGGTGAGGCCCAGCATGTCCCAGAGCATGTCCGGTCTGAAGAAAGAGGCGGGGAACGGAACCATGAGCCGCCCCAGCCTGGACGACACGTACGCCATGGGGGAGGGGCTAAAGAGGAGCGCGCTCAGTAGCTCTCTGAGGGACCTGTCTGAAACAGGTGAGCTTTGGGCCGACGCCGCGGGACGGCAGACTTGTTTGTATGAGGATATATATGTAGATACGTATACACTGTATGTACATGTATAGCTGTAGATGTTTGTACGCATTTGTATTATGTATGTATACGCAGGACGTAAAGATCTCACAGGAACCTTCTGTATCGAGGTGATGAGATAAAGCAGCTCAGATCAGATCAGATTGTGATGCGCTTAGACTAATTAAACCAAGATAAAATCGTCGAACGCGTCCGTACTGACGCTTCGTCCATAAAAAAGATAAGATCTTTATTAATCCGGAGCGTCTGGGAAACAAATCCAAAGTGGTTTCATCTAAAGTAAATCATTCTTGTATATTTTAATAAATATCAAGTTACTTTTCTGCCTCTCCAACTCACAGCCCGCTACTCATACATATTCATAAAGCGAGCTTCAGTGCTCATTAATATTCATTAGCTGGCACAGGTTACTTTATATAGCACTATGCACTGAGAAAAGTATCTAATTAAAGAAATAAACAGTCAAGTATGTATAAAAGTAATTGAGTAAATGAGTTTGTAAATAAACACAATTTAGATAAGTAAGCAAATAATCTTTTTTTTTAACAAGTAAACAAATAGGCAGGTAAGTAATTAAGTAAGTAAATAGGTAAGGAATGCATTAGCGTGTGAATGGGTAAATAAATAAATATAAGTACGTACGTATAGTTAAGTAAATGTATACGTAATTCAGTAAATAAATAAGGAATACATAAGTACGTATGCAGGTAAATGAGTAAATAAATAAGCACAAGTAAGTGAATAATTAAGTAAATACATGCATAATTAAGGAAATGTGTAAATTAATCACTAAGTTATGAATAGATAGATCGATCGCTAGATGGCGCTAATGTCCTGTAACGCTCACTGGGACGTATCTGCCCCGATTTGCTCAAATGCTCCATTTCCTTCATCGTCTGCTGAGGATTAGATTGGAGTTGCTGGAACACAGCTCACCTTTATCCTGTACAACCTCCGAGTCCTCACACTGACGTCCTTATAACATCTCTTATGTTTGAATGTTGTACATGTTATTCATGGTTAATGATATAACTGCTGAATCATCAACCTCATACATCAACGACCAAAACTCCAACTGACGATCATGTGGATCCGATCAAAGGCACTTGAGGTGATTTGGCGCTTGGCTCTTAAGCAACACGTCTAGACATTTCTGAACAGGTCTACTTCATAGATCATGAAGATGAGCCAAGATCAACATGTATCTCTAAGTGCTGTTATTATTTGATCTCGGTTCAGTGTTTGCGGTCAGTTGGCCATCAGTGATGATGGAATGAAATCCATTTAAGAAAAAAAAAAAAAGCCATTTTATATTGTTGTGAAAGTACTAACATTTACATCTGGGACAAATGTCATGTCATCATGTGTACCTTGTAAAAAAGTACCTCGTGAATCCCCCCTCCAAACTCCACCCCTGAAAACTCCACCCCCACCTCACTGCTTGGTCCTCGTTGTTCGACATCACCGATGAAGCCCTCCATTATTTGAAGCTTTTACTTGTGGCATGAGTTGTAATCAGTCGTGTATATGAAGCATTGTCACATCCACCTCCCTCCCCCGACCTTCTACCTTCCTTTTCCACACAATCGTGAGATTTAGCTACAGCTACAAGGCGCACGTGTCCATCCGCGACTCGTACGCGGCGCCATTTCTGAGTGAAATCATGTTATTTGTGAACGTGATCTCTGCAAACCGAGCTCTCTTTAAATGAACGATCTTTAATCCGCAATCCAATAAAGAAAAGAAATGAAAATGGTTCCTTAATGGAGACCAGAGGTGCCACCCAGTCTCAAACACTAATCTGGGTTTGAAAATATTCATATCGATCGCCTCAAAAAGCAGCGTAGTTTCCTAAAGCGAACATTTGAGTATTAGCTGGCTAGCTGTAGCTAGCTACTCGTTAACATTCCATTGGAGGTCGTTGCAAAACATGGATTCAGTGTTCAGCAGTCATTTCCGTTCTAGTGACCGTTCTGTTGCGGGGTGCCAATAATTATGGACCTGGCTATACAATGATTAGTCCAAATATTTGATGATGCAGTCACATTTTTTAGTAACAGTTTGACATAACAGTGACATTAATTTAACTCCGTGTCATAGAGATAGCAGTAGCATCTTTTTATCTTTTTTAACGAAAGTATTTTAGCTAAAATGCAACCTGCGTGTCTGTTCATCCGAAACTCGTGCTGTTCTGCTGAAGTGAGGTAGGAAGGAGAGCATTTAATTCGCGCACACGTCTATAAAATTGGAAAATTTTGACACTTGAGAAATTGTTAAGCGGCATTTTGTATTAAGCGCTAGCGCACATTCGATGGTTTCCTCCATACTGGGAACATTTTATTGCCAAAGAACAAACAGACAAAGTTTTTCTTGTAAACATGGTTCAATCGTATTTAACCGAAGTTAGCGCCCGGTGTTGAAGCTGCCGTTACGATCCAACTCTTGAATCCGGAGCTTGTGAATGTTTAAGTGTGACAGATTTAATAAAATGAGCATGGCTTCCACCACACCAGTGCTCAGGACTGAATCACAAATCCTCCTGATGCGTATTTAATCAAAGACTTCAGACATGATAAAACAGACCAATCATTTTAAAAAGTTCACGCCATAGTCCTGCTAAAGCACTATGCCCCGCCCACCCTTCACCTCTGACCTCTGACCTGATCATCCATAATGAGCGCTAACTATTACTCAGTGCTTTTAGCTACTCTGATAAAAAATCAACATTGAATCGAAGTTGAAATATTGCAAATGATCTAAATAGTGCATAAGTTTGTGCACCGAGGAACCAATCAAAACTCTCACATGTGCTTTGACTGCACCACCGGTAAATCAAACCTCATCAGAGACATTGGTTTTCAATCAAAATGTTTTCACTGCATAGTCCTGCTAAAACACCACCCCCCCTTCCCCTCACCTCTGACCTCTGATCCCTGACCCTGATCCATGATGATCCTCCACGAGGCTTACTGTGTTGCTCCCATTTGCCTTTTTTGGCGTGTCCTATGTTAAAGGGGCGTGTCGGCCACTAGCCCCGCCCCATTCTGGTGTGATGCCCATCTCTAATCTGTGGTATTGCATGTCTCGGGCAGGCAAGCGCGGGCGCCGCACCAGTGCAGGATCACTAGACAGCAATATGGAAGTAAGTAGGAAGCAGCGGATGTCCAGTTTATTCTCTGCTCATGATGTGCACTTAAAAAAACAACAAAAAAAAACGCAACGCACGAAACAAAGGCATTAACCAAAAACAAAACAAACCAAGAGCAGCCCTTAATGAGCGAATGATTTCTTTTGTTATGTTCTTGCACCCTCCGACACTTCATAATCCTTTACATCCTTTGCGTTTGTTGGTCCTATGGATGCCTAACCTGCCTGCCTGCTCACTCACACGCATGCACGAACTGCTTGCAGAACCCTGAACATGTTCCTCCGTGTTCCTGCGTGGTCCTCAAAGCAAGCATGTTCTCTACTAACCCTCGCTCGACCGCCACCATCCTTGTTTGCTTCCATGTTCATGTGGTTCCTCATTGTGTCAGTACGCCTTCACAGGCATGATGTCGACGTTAAGCTCCGCCCATCAAATCCCAAACTTCCAAAACCTATGGTCACGCTAGCAAGCGCTTGTGTAAGTGAGTCACTTGTGGGCGTGGCCTGTACAGAAACATAGTAGCCTTTATGTATAGCCTACAGCCCAGTATATACGATGAATGTTTGTTTTTTATTTACGTTACATGCTAAGGTTTGTACTGGTCAGATTAGTTTAGAAGTGTAAGCTGACTGCATACTAGCTACTTCGTAATGTCTCCATGCACATTTAACGCGAGGTCGTATGTGACAGGATGAGAGGAAACCACACTTGTAAGTTTTTCTTCACCTTTTTTTTTCTTTGCTTCAAACACTAATTGCAGTTGTGAGCGAGGAACTGAAGAAACGTCGCACCTCACGCGCAACGGGATTGGTCCGAAGAATCGGTCGAAACGATCATTCGGATTTGTGGCCTATAGCATCAGACCTGATTAGCATAACATTGAGAATGTTACTTTTCACAGTGAAAATGTGCGATTACCTGTCACTCGCTAGCGTGTATGTAGGTAAGGAAATTAGCCGTTCCTCGGAGACATGCTAATCAGAGCTTTTCGATGTGAAATGATGTGGATTTCATTAGCATACATGTTCACCATGCATACATTTTTTTGGGATGTTAGACAAGATATGGGTGTGAGTGATGGTAGTTTAACAGTAGCGCAGATTTGCAGAGCTCCAGATGCAGATTTAGAGCTTTAAAGAACAATCCAGAGGAGACAGGGGCGAGAAACAATCTCCAACTTCCGACATGAGGAAGAAACCTCGACTCCCAATGGATCCCGGAGAGTGAGATTATAAATCCTTCCGGTGTACAGGTGTAGGAGAGTAAAGACACACAGTACTGAGTGTGTGTACAGGAGGTTCAGGACCTGCAGCTTGTAAATAAAGTCCTGATGATGAGCAACAGGACAGTCTTTATGATTACAGCAGCAGCTCTTACACACTGATCTACAGCAACCAGGTGAGATTAAAGACTGAAGCAAAGTTTTTGCCTTTTCTCCTTGTGCATGTCAGTGATCTGCTCCCATCATCCTAACGAGATGCATGTGAGAGTTCTCCCCAGGCTTGTTCTACAACGTTATCATGGCTTTGAGATGTTTCAGTGCTTAAAGAAGGATTCCACCTTAAAAGATCTGGCGTTTAAAAGAGAACGGTTTGTCAAGGGTTTATTTGGATCAAGCTTTTAAAAAAAGGGGGTTTTGTTTGGACCTGGTGGCTCCTTCAGAGGGACAAACTGAAGAACCTTAAATGGTACTAGCGTGGCTATGTTGTCTGAAGATCCTCTGAAGTTTGCAGAAATTTGGCCAGACGTTTGAGTTAAATCGGAGGAATTGGGATTTGACAGCTTCAGGTATAGAAGGAAACAACGTTTCACTTAACACTGTTAGAGGAAAAAGGTTCTGAAAGGGTTCCTCCGGTGGTTCACTATTCTCGCCTTTCTACTTTCGATGCTTCAGGAAGACAAGAACAAAATGTTTCACGTAACAGTTTTGGAAAAAGGTGTCCTTTAAGGGTTCTTTAGCTTGATAAACATGTTGTACTTTTGTAAACTATTTGCTATAAGGTACTATGAAGAGCTTTCAAGCTTTCAATCTTTCAAGCACAGGAACTTCAAGAAAAAAAGAATTCTTAGGGTTTGTACTTCTGTTTTAAGGTTCTATAGAGAACCCTGGAGAGACAACCCAAGAGAATTCCTTTACAGAGATGATTTTCATCATAAGCACTTTATGATTTTGCTGTGAAGATTGAATTCTTCATTAAGGGGTCCATATAGAACTCTATACCTGCAGGTCTCTCAATTTCAACAGGTAGAACCTCTTAGGAAGCCATGAACTCTGAACGATCCAAAGAACCCTTGAGGAACCTTGGTCCATCTTGATTGCCACCTACAAGAGGTGACCGTTGACGGGATGAAAGATCAGCGATGTAGAAGATCATCAATGAGTAAATGTGTGTGAGACAGAGAACCCTCTCGAAGAGAACCCAGTGGTCGAGTGTGAGATTTTGGCTCGTTTGAGCAACAGGGAAGTGAGAGTCAGTCTTTCTCCAAGCTCCGTTCCTGGTGGAGAATCTCGAATTAAATGATGGATGTTTGGTGGAATTCTTCTTTAAACACTTCTTCTACACGTCACCTCGTCACATCTTCCTTCAGCTGGATCAGTTACACTCATATTTATTCTTATTTCAGCTCTTAAATGCAAAAGAGTACGTTTAGAGATGTGATGTGAACATGGGTTTAATGTATAAATCTGTATCTGCTCTGAGGGTTCTGTATAAGTGTATAACCGTTCATCCCTTTTCCGCTGACATGGTGGTGCTGCTTGTTCCATGAAACCAGAAAGCCTATCCAATGAAATCCTGAAAAACGGGGGGACTTTTTTTTTTCTTTTTTTTTTTAAGCATAAAAGGGGATTCATTTACATATAAAATGAGTATTTTTGCCTTTTTCATTTTTGGGATTTTTATTTAGGGGTTTTTAAAATCTCAGAACTGTAAGTTTTAATTATAGGTTTTGAAAGATATTTAAAAAAAACAACATTCTTTAAAGTGTATATGATGCGAATATAATTCGGATCAATAAAATTCAGATTCAGATACTTTAATCAGAGAAATCCGACTAGATGGATTCAGGGACTGAAGAGAAACGTTCACGACTTATTTTAAAAAGACGTCATTAAAAAAAAAAAAAACACCCCGTTTATTACTGAGGTTTTTGGCCACCAGGAAAGAGACCAGTTTTCATCTCTTTCGAGGTGGAAAAGCTCCGCATGGGTTCAGCACAGTTACCATGTTGGTGGAAAAGGTGGTGGAGATCCACCCTGGAAGATATCAGAGCGTTGTCATGAAGTTTAGAGTTTCTCCTCAGACCACAAGGAGTTGTTGTTTGTTATTGTCTGTCTTGTGTGTTTGGCGTGACGGTGTTGTTCTCGGATTGTCTCTGCCCCCGCAGGGCTCCATCATTAGCAGTCCTCCTCAGTTGCCCCGGAGAGCGCCGTCCGGCCGCGAGTGTCCTCCTCGTCCACAATACTCCGGCACCAACCCTTCCTCCTCCTCCTCTTCTACACTGCTGGGATCGCTCTTCGGCAGCAAGCGAGGAAAACCTCCTCCTCATCCTCCGCTTCCTGCTCCACCCTCACACCACCCTGTCCACCCCACCCTCATCTCCCACAAGCCCCACCCCACCAACCTGCACCACACGGCTCAGCCCCACCGCTCCCAGCACTGTTCTCTTCCGCAGAACCCTCCGCCGTATCAGCATCACCATCACTACGACCCGCCTCCTGTCGGGCTCCGGTTCCACCGTCAGCACTCGGGCCACGTCTCCGTGCCGCACCATCAACTCGCTCACAACCACCTTCATCAACACCAACACCATCGTCATCAGCACCACCATCACCAACACCACCAACCTCGGGAGCAGCAGCTCGCGTCATCATCGGCGCCGTGTCCCGTCAGCGCCAAACCCAAACACTGCGGCATCAGCACGGTGGTGTGAGGTTACAACGGGAGCCGGAGCAAAATCCGGATAGAGAGTTCCATTTCTAGGGTTTGGAGATTCCAGAGATTTCCGAGCCCTCCTAATCAGAAGCTCAGTGTGTAGAACAGTGAGGAATTCCGGATACAGAAACAGGAGGAGGATTGTAACGGAGGACTACGAGATGCTGGTCCAGTGTCGCAACGTAGAACCTCGCACTTTTTTTTCTTTTAGGTTCCCATAAAATCCAGGACGATTAAGAAAAGCAGTAGAGGAACGTCCGAGCTGTTAACGAGCTGTTTCACTCCTCAGCAGTCGTCCCGACGCTGTATTTATTGATAACGGAAAAGCTTTACGTGTTGTCCTTAGAGATCATTTTTAAATGTGCCAATAATCCCCGCGTATGTACTCGGCTCTGCGTGTAACCTGTATCCTGTGACTTCTAGTGTTTAGTGTAAAACTGCATCCATTGTAAGATGTTCTGTATACTGTAAAAAAAAAATCTATATATATATATATACATTTTCAGAGTTTTTTAAATATTATGGTCAAATAGAAATGAGATATTACGGTAAGCGGTGCAGTCGAGTTCGGACGTACTGTATAGGTGTTCCGAGAAATATTTTGGAATTTTAGACGGCTTTGCAATATTCCGGAAAAAAAACATGTTTTAGAAAGCAGAAGCAGCTGCACTGAGCTATAAAGCTGAAAAAAAAGCTGTAAATTGATAGCAAAAGTGCACTGGCTGCCTGGTGGAGCTCGGAACACGCAAAACAGGAGCTAAACGGCACTTTTATATAGATTTAGATTTAGATTTAGATTTAGAGGTCGATACATTTCTGTTCTGAAGTGTGAGATTTCGATGTCCGACTCACTGAGCACTTGTCTAATTTTAGCTTTTTTGTTCTTTCTTTTTTTATCTAGTCGAAAACGACCAGAATTTTACTATGACGTAAGCTTTCCTTGTTTTTGTTCTTTTTTTTTCCTCAAAGAAATGATGCAATCAGTTTTTTTTAGCAGACATTTAGGTAAAGCTGTAGGTTAGATAATTAACGTCTGCACAAATTCTACAGAAGTTATGCACAAAACTAAAGAAGGCCAGTGACTGAAATAGTTTTTACTCCGATGTGCAATATGTTTAGAATTCAGGGGGACGAGGCACGCCACGTAATATTTTAAAAATACATTAAAAAAATAATAAAAACGGTATGAAATGCACCTACAAAATTCAAAAATAAATAACGAACTGAATTTTAAAATTATTTGTCAATCTTCAAATTAATTGCACGTGTTACTTTTTAATTATTTACTTTTCCTTTTCTTCTTCCTTTGTTTTTAAGTCCTTTTTTTTTTTTTTTACTTATTTTTCTATTTATTTCCTTCGTGTATCCTTTTTCGTTTTATTAAATTGCCTTTTAAAGGTTTTCTTTCTTCTTTTAGGAAACTTTTACTTGTCATTTTTTTAAACATAGCATTCTGTTTTCCTTTCCTTTCATTTTTTTCATTTGATTTTAGGCTCCCATTCTTGATTATTTATTCATTTCTGAAGTGTTTACATTTGGAAAAAAAAAATTCTGTACTTTTTAAAAATTTTCCTGATTTTTCCCCCCCCAATTTCGTGGCATTCCTCGTCCTCGGTATTTGCCAGCTTTTTATTTTTTTCCCACAGTAACATTAATGCAGTGGCTCATAAAAAAAACAACCAACTGAACCGCTCGCTGGGAATTTAGTGAAACGTCAACTGTCTAGTGTATGTCCTGTCAATTGTTGCGTTATTTCTTTTGTTTAGTTTTTTGTGTCCCAAAAATAAATCAGTGTTACATTGACGGTTAAGTGCAATCGTGTAAAGAAAGAAATTCATTCTGCAGCTTGTGTTGTTTCTGTACGAGATTCAGGTGAACAATGCGACAGTTTATGCAAATCTCTTTCCTTCCAGTAGACGGAGAATCTTTTTTACAGAATGTATTTCAGGCGATGAAACAGAAGCACATGAAACCCGTTTCTTACCGAACCACGCAGATGCACGCGGACGAATAAATCCATAAAAATGATCGACTTGATTTTTTCCTAAGTGAAAACAATAATTTTCTAAAGCCTTGTTCTGTTCCGACGGCAGATGGATTCCTCAGAAGGGATCCGGTTATTTTAGGGAGCGTGTAGAACGTCTCCTTGTTCTCTCTCTGCATCATCACGTCCAGAACCCCGTGAGAAGAGTGTGATGATGCTGATGCTGATGATTCGACTGTTCTTCAGCGAGCGGCTGTGAGATTTTCCTCTGAGCGCTGCACGGAGCCGAGACGTCTCGTTTCACTGTGAGCTGACGGACACTCCAGCTGGACAAGCCTCGTTTCATTTCCCTCCTCCTTTTTTTTTTTTGTAGCCTCGATGTTGAATTTGCTGTTGTACTGCGTTGTGGTTCTCTGAAGTGCAGCATGCAGATCATCTTCACATATCCATTGTAGGAAAAAAAGAAACCAGGAAATGGAAGGAAGTGCGACAGGAAAAGTGAAGTGACACCGCACGTTCGCCTTTCACACGTCTGTCTGTCGGTGTGTGACGAGGACCACGTGTGAGAAATCATCAGTGTACATAATGTGGATAAGATGATGATGATGATGATGAGGGACGGTTTGTGTGCTGTGTGTCTGTGTGTGTTTAAGACAAACGGACTGTTGGACACGTTTACTGCCTCTCTCGCGCTGAGCCACCGGACCGCTGCTGTTCCACAGAGAGGAAACACTGAACGCTGGAAAAGGGAACGCTCTCATTTTGATATGCAGTCTGTTTGTAAGTGCTTCAAATCCGAGTAACGTCAAACTGTGACACTGTTGAGAAATAAAACAATGTTAAACATCATGTGAAGACTTCTCTTTTTTAGAACCCTTTAAAGGTTTTTTGATAATTGATAACTGGATAATTAAAGCTTGCTCCAAATAAAAAAAAAGGTCAGGAAGGGTTCTAATCGGAACCTTTTCTGATATCGCCTATACAATTTGTAATGTTTTACTTAGACCCTGTACAGGTTCCTCCAAACCAAATCCCAGAATGCAACGGTTTCTAAACGTAGTGTGTGAAAAGGGTTCTTTCAGTTTGGGTGTTTGCAGGAACCTTTGAAGGCTCTATGCAGAACCCTACACCCAAGTGTTTCCCTTTCAGAAAGATAAAAACGGTACTTATCCAAAGAACCAGCAAAGATTCTGTTAGTTTCACTGAAGTTTCTGAATAACTCGGTTCCTGAATAATCTGACTGAAGAACCGTTTTGTTCTAAGAGCGTGAGTGTGTAATAACTGGGTGAGTGTGTGTTACAAATTCCAAATTATTTTCTTTGTAATATCTAGAACCCATCAGCTTGTTGGTACACTGTTAGAAACACAGGGTATTTAACAGAACATTGGGTCATTAAGATTTTTGGCTTCTGTAAATGGTTCTACTAGGAACTCTTTTCTTAACGGTTCTGAAGAGTCACTAAATATTAGAAACCTAACACCGCTAGAACCAAGAATAGAACACCAGTTTCTTGTGTTAATCTTGACCTTTGCCCTTCAGAAACGTCGTGCTGATGTGCACTTGCACACTCTGACCACCAGGGGGCACAAAAGAAACAGAAACCATGTTTTTTCGGGTTTCGTGCGAAGTTAAAATGATCCAAACAGAACTCTGAGCAAAAAAAATAAACACTTTTTCACAACTTTGTTTTTAAAAAAAAAACCACAAATGTAAAGTGTTAAATCATCGTCCAATCAGATTGCAGCATGTTGAGGGCATCATCTTTTAAAGCTGACCTTCTCTGAGCTAGGACATCTAATAATGTTAGTGACAAACATTTAGAATGAAAGGCTACAAAAATATAATTATTTAAACTAGATTTGCATTTCCTCAAGGACTTACTAGTGCAAAGCAAAAATGAAATATTCCAGAGAGAGATGAAATAGATGGGGACGTTAGATAACACAGAAAGTATGTAGCTAGCTGGCTAGATAGATAGATGGATGGAAGAGTGAGAGATGAGTGTCATTAGTATGAAAAGCAGTTAAGTGCTGTACTTTTGCAGTTGAAGCCATACACCAAGATTTGTGACTCTAGCTCAAAATGTGTAGAAGGTCAACAGGTTCTAATGGGAGGATGGAGGGATGAAAAAGACAGAAAGAAAGAGAAGTAGAGAAAAAGTCATGTCGTATTTACGTAAGGAACGACAACCTTATGACATTCGCCAACTTCAGTGGTTCTAAGCTTTCAATCTCTGGAGCAGTCAGGCCTCGAACAACGAACTGCAGTCAATGAGAGAAAAGCGAGGGATGAAAACAAACAGAAAGCAGGAGTGATAGAGGGATGAAAAGAGGTAGAGGGCTTTTTAGTTTTGCCCAAAACATGTCTATCAAGTCTGTAGGTATTATTTTGAATAGAATTGACTCTATGGGAGCAGTTTGAAAAATGTTCCTATTCAAAGTCTATGGGGGGAAAAAATGGACGGAAAGAGGGATAAAAAAGAGGGATGCGAAAATATTACTTAGCCACTGTGAGAGTTACAAAACCTACGCAACAAAGTTTACATGACGTTCCTACATTAGGTGATTTGAATTTTTGATCCTGGAAGAAGAAGAAGGAGGAGAAGCAGCAAAGGGAAAAGGATTTAATAATAATATAACTGACTATGTTTAAATATTTAAATAATGTTCTTGAACATATTCAAATATTTAAATAATACTTTCATGAGCTGTCATTAAAGCATCATTGCATCGCTGTACATTTTTCCCGTTATTGAGAGTTTAGTGAGCTTTATGTCGCTCGTGTCATACACTGTAAAAAAGATTCCCGTAGATTTTTACCGTCAGCTTGGCTTGCTGTAAAGTACTGTAAAATTTACACTAAACAATTAAAAATAGAACACTTGCTCTTTTGTCCTACGTAACCATGCCAGAGCTGGGATTTGAACACACAACCACCTGTGCTGTGATCAACGCCGTAACCATGGAGCCACTATAACAAAACTGCAACCACGTTGCACTGATGCAACTGTTCCTAACACTGAATTAACTCATTAAAGATTGCACTGAATCCCTGGTTTTGGATGTTGCTCAGTGATCAAGGCTTCATGTCACCAATAAGGCAGTCGTGTGTTCAAATCCCAGCAGCACCAGACTGTGTTGATTAAGACTCTTCAGCTCAGTTGTATCCTGAAGATGCAATGAGTCGTTTGAAATTATGTAACAGCACTTTACTGAAAATATATTACAGTTTTTTTACTGTAAATTTTACTTTACTGGCAACCCAAGCTGTAAAATCTATGGGACGTTTTCACAGTGTAGATGCTTCATGTGTTAATAAAACTGCTATATAAATAATATTATCTATATATCCTCTATATAATGTGTCTCATTAGCAGGATATATTACGTGTGTGTTTATAATGTAAGTGAATACATAAAGTGTCATAACAACTTTATATCACTTTACACATCTCTCCCTTGACTCTGCGTCACCGCGACAAGACTGAAAAATCCTTTATAAAAGTTCTAACATCCTCTATACGCGCATCTGTAGCTTAGCGTCAGTACAGCGCGCGCGCTGCGCTTCGGTAACTCTGTTCTTCGGTTCTTGCTTCTTTTCTTTCAGCTACAATGTTGAAACATGAAGCTTTTTTAAACTCTGGTGTTGGAGATAAACTTATCTGCAGCTCACAGAGACACGTTTCTGCACGTGATTATCATAACGCTCATGTCCTCTTCCCCTCAGCATGACGCGCAGAAACGTGAGCGCGCGCTCGCAGCACAGCAGAGAAGGAGAGGAAAACACACCGGGAAGCGAGTCGTAAATAACCAGAATGCACTTTCGCTTGACATCGAGAACAAATTATACTCTTACGGAGTTGCTAATTAGCTAGCACGCTAGCTGGGTAAGTCGGTTAACTAGCTAACACGTGTCGAAGTAGCTACATAATGACATTCTGATCTGAAACATAGTTTCAATATTGTTTATTACTCATGGTTTTTTTTTTTTAAATTTTATTGAACCTGATTTTAATTGTTTAATTAATGAATTGATATAGTTCGTATATAAATATATTATTTTTGGCTAACTGCGTCACACATCCAGCTGCACGCGGAAATTAAAGAAACGAACGTGAGCTCAGAGAAATGACGGACGAGCTCTGCTGCTGCTGCACGAGCTGTTTATAAGCGGTTTATGATCCGGGTCTTCACGCCGATGAGGACGAGACCAGGCGGAAATTCCTGTATTTTCCTGCACTGAAACACTGAAAGGTACGTTTACTGTCGCTATCTGTTTAGTTTTCAGTAAACCAAAGAAACTCTTAACCTTCAATTTTAACCAATATTAGAAAAAAAGAAAATGCTAATTTGCTAAGTACTTGAATATTTTTACTACCGTTTTTTTTTTTTTTTTAGGTAATTAGTAAAGAGCTTTCTGTGTGAATGCCTTGTTTTGGAAACACAGAATTCCTCAATAATTTATAATCATTTTAAGAATTAATGAATTAATGCTTAAATTAAATTTAAGCTCCTCCCACCAAACAGAATTAGGCCCAGAAGTTTGTGGACACTGATGCGGGTCAGAGTGACGACTGATGGGATTTTACTTCATGGACACGTTTATCTCGAGCTCAGAATAACGTCATTGCCAGTCTGAAAAGTAGTTCTAGTGAAGAGATGTGAGGCTGAAAGATCAGCGGAATTCCTGCTGTACTGTAATACTAAGCAAGCGTCTCGGACCAGTGGGTTACGATGTACGGTACGGTGTCCGATTAGCAGCAGGTTCATATTAATGCGCTCGTTCTGATATGTGATCGTTTCTATAGTAACAGCTCTTTCACAGGGACGTGTACAGCACGCGCTACGCTGAGAGGAAACAGATTAAAGAAACAGACGAGTTTTCTGTCATTTAATGTACAGAAGGAGTCTCCAGTGCAAAGCTGGACGTTTTCCCACATCCTCAGGACAGGAGTTTACAAACTGTGACTTTATTAACTTATAAACTCCAGGAGAGAGAACAAAGAGAGGCTGGAGATATTATTAATACCACAATGGAAATAAAAGAAATGAAGAAATTGTTATATGTACGAGCTCGGGTTCAGCAATCTCTTCTGTCCCTCAGGATGATCTCCAGTCTCGCGCTAGCTGTGATTCTTCTTCTCGTGAGAAGCGTCTCGTCGTCCTGTAGCTGCTCCCGGGCGCCATCGTCAGGCCTGAGAGTTAACTGCAGCTCTCAGGATCTGGACCGCATTCCTGATTTCCCATCACAGACCACCGAGCTTCACCTACAGCACAACCACCTGCTCACGGTTCCTCCAGGGTTCTTCGACAGGTTTCTAGAGCTCCGTGTGGTGGATCTGTCTGGCAATCCCTTCCACTGCGACTGTAGCATACAGTACCTGAGAGCCTGGCTCCTGAAGAACCGGGACGTGACCAAGGCGAGTCCGACGTGTTCCACTCCGGCATCTCGAGCACGCAGGACCATCGTCGGTCTGAACGAGAGCGAGTTCTCGTCCTGCGTGAGCAAGCGGTGCTCCGGGGCAGGTTCTAACCTGGCGTTAGGGTTCCTGCTGTGTGGAATCCTGGGCCTGTTGCTGTGGAGTCTCTGCCTGGCCAAAGGGCTGTCCTTCACTCTGGGCATCGGCGAGAAGCACAGCGGCCTCCAAGCCGAGTCCCTGCGCTCGCTCAAACCCAAGCACAGAGCCCAGGTCAAGCACGTAGCGCAGTGGAGCGAGGACCTGGAGACGCCGCTGCTCGAAATGGACATCCTCCCACAGATCATCGACACGCTCCACAAACGCCACAACATCAAGATTAAAGAGCTGTGAAGCGGCCGTTTTGATCCCGCTCACCTACCTGACGTCCGTGTCCGGTGTGTCATTTAAGGAATACTCGTTATTTAACACGCCGGCGTATCAATTGTTTTGGCGCTTTTCCTAAACTAAAAGTTAAGCTTTGGTTTTTTTCCTTCAGCATTTTTGCTGATTAACATTTTTTCAAATGCCAACTTACTAAATACTTAAATTTCTATACAGTACTAACCTTTATCAATTTATTTTTAAGTCATTCTTCAAGCTAATAGACTGTGACCATTTGTGCGAATAACCAGAGAATTCCCCAACTTGTTCTTCAGTATGAACAGATTTTATTTAGGAGCTGTGACTTTATTTCTATCTTTAGCCAGTTTGAGAAATTAGCGATCAAAAAAGAAATTAAATTGAAGGTTAAATTCCCACCTGGAGGATCACAGTTTGGCCCAAAACACTGGAGAAACTGTGATGCTGATTAACACTGAAGCTTCACACCAAAATTGTTCCCTTTTTTTTTTTTTTTTTAATAAAATGTGAAAAATAATACATAATAATTAAAAATGATTAGAATCAGAGTTCCTGTTTCAAAACACCTCAAAGCAAAAAAGTGTTTTTAATTTTTGACTAAATTCATCAGAAATCATTTTTTCATCTGCAATTTTGCAGCAGTATAACCTTTTAATGTTCCTGATGACAATTCTATTAATTTATAAAATATTACTTTTTTTAATAAGATAAATTGTCCTGTTTCCATTCACACCGGTGTTTGTAGAACAAATAAAGAGAACGTAGTCCACGCCATCCCGATCCTCCTCCAGCTTTATTGATAGTTTAAAATTACATTTTCTATGTTTATAGGACTTCAGTTGCATCTTTTCCTTCTGACTTAAAAACAGAGTACAAGCAAAATGATTTTTTTTTACAGTAGTCCAAGTGATATTGTACAAAAATAATATTTGATTTCTGTGAAAACATTCACCTTTTGCAAATTAGTGATAAATCCACAAGCTTATTGGTCTTGATAATTTAAGATAGAAGTGACATTAATTCTTTGAAATGACAAATTATTTTATATTTATTTATCTTTGCGAGCATTTATGAGCAATGTACCAAAAAAAAATCAGAAATCAAAATAAAGTAAAAGGAAAAAAAAAAAAAAAGATTTCTAGTATTTCAGAACTCTGTCACGAGTATTATTAATTGAACATTTCCTCACAATGGTGTGCCCAAAGTGTGTGTGTGTGTGTGTGTGTGTGTGTGTGTGTCCGGATTAAGATGGAGTCCTGTCTTTGTGAACATTATCGTGTCACACTCTTTAAGCAAACTCATTATTTCCTGCTGATTTTATTATGAACAAAAAATCCGTACGCAGAAGTCGAGGCTTTCCCATCTGCCGTCTCTCTCGAAGGCTCACGTGAAGCGAGTGCGTGCTGCGAGGTCCCACGTGAACACGCCGCGCTCCGCTCCGCACGCTGGACGTCGCGTCAGCGGGCGCGGTTAAGGGGTTTTTAAACAAAGCATTATTATACAACATCTCTACCGGAACTAAACACACATCTGATACTGAATGCAGAAAGATTTTTAAACCCCTTCTTTCTTAATTTTTTTTTCTTTGAACATGTCGAGCAGCTCACGGGCCCGGGACAAGCCTCTGTCTGCACACCTTTAGCCAATAAAGAGGATTCCCGGAAAAAAATACAACCATCAACGTGAAAAAGGAGGGGCCGATGAAGAGGGGAGGGGGCGTGTTTACGCCGAGGCCTCGATGGTACACTCCCGCGCCAGGTGACCCGTCTTCCCGCAGTTATAGCAGTTCACCTCGCTCGCCTTGCTGCACTGCACCGCCACGTGGCCAATCTCACCGCACCTGCACAGCAATGTTACTCACGTTATTACTACTCAGGCTATTACTCACACTGCATCGTTACCATCATCACACGCGTCTATTACACACACTTTACATCTCAGTGACCTAATCATCTACAGTAGTAGGAGAAGGAATTAATTAATAGTATAGTAGTAATAATAGTATTGTAGTGGCAGTAGTTTGTTGTATAGTAAGAGTACATAATAGTATACTAGTAGCAGTAATAATAATTAACATGGTAGAAGCAGCAGTACTTGTTCTAGTAGTAGCCATAGTCATTTTTATTAGTAGTGATATAGTAGAGGCAATAACAGTAACTAGTAGTATAGTATTCATACAAGTAATAATTATTAATAGGATAATCGTATCAGTAATAGTATTTTATTAGCAGTAGTATAATTGTATTAGCAGTAACAGTAATTTTCAAAGTATAGTATTAGCTATTGGTGGTACGAGTAGCCGGAATCTCATCAGTAGTAGTAATTATGAGCATACTAGTAGCCGTAATAGTACTATCATCAGTAGTATTGTAGTAGTATCAGTGAGTAAATGGTAGTTCGAGTAGTAGGACTCTATCTTCAATAGTGGTACTAAGTATTAGTATACCAGTAGCAGTGAGAGATTTTATTAGCAGCAGTAATCATTAGTATGGCCGTAGCCGTTACAGTGACTATTTGTAGTGCTAGTGTAGCAGTAGTTATTAACTGTATAGTATTTGTAGAAGGAATAATAATCATGAATAGTATTTTATTAGCAGTAGTATTATAGTAATAGCTGCAACATTAGTACAGCATTAGCATAGTAGTCGTCCGTATTAATAGAATATTAAAAATAACAATATAGTGGTATAGTATAGTAGTAATTATTGGTTTAAAAGCATACCTGCTAATGTGCCACAAATAGCTCCTAGGCATGAATGAGTGTCAAGGTAATATAATAGTAATTTAATAGTAATGCAACAGGAATATTATAATAGTAATATAGTAGCAACCATTATCAATAATATAGTATAATAATAATAGTGTAGCACGGTAGTGGCAGTATTAGTAATTACTCGTATAGCAGTAATCATTATTAGTAGTATAGAAATAATACAATAGTTAAATATAGTAGTAACAGTAATAATCATTTACACACACACTAATATAGATGTAATCATAATTAATAGTAAAGGTTGGCAGTAATTATTAAGACCAGTACGTGTTAGTAGTAGTGGTAGTATTATTAGTATATTGAGCAGTAAAGTCGTACCGGTAGCACTTGACTTTGTCGCACAGTTTCTGGATGTGTCCGAATCCACCGCAGGAGTAACACTTCTGCTCGTTGGCGTGGTCACAGTCTCGGGCCACGTGTCCGGCTTTACCGCAGTTATAGCAGCACTGCTCACGCTCCTTCTTTGGCTCCTTACAGTCGCGGGAGATGTGGCCACTCCGGTGACAGTTATAACACGCTGAGGGGCGAGAGGGAGGAAGAGAGAAACAAAAGAAAAAAGGTTATAAGCACTACATGATCGTCCAACAACCACAAGTTCTCAAAATAAACAACACAAATCTGTATGTTATTACTAAAGAAATGTTAATAATTATAATTATTCCAATGACTGTTATTAGCATTAGTATTGTATAGTGCAACAGTGGTAATTATAGCAGTATAGGAGTAATCATTTTGATTATTCTCATTGGTAGCACACTAGCAGTTGAATTAGTTATTGTTTGTAGCACCATAGTAGCATTACTTGTAATTATTACTACTGGAGGTAGTAGTAACTATTTGTGGTAGCTGTACAGTAACAGTGGCAATATCAGACGTACCACCAATTATTAATGGCAGTATAATAGTAGTGGTAACAGTATATATTAGTATCGGTAAGTAATTAAAAAACAGTAAGTAATTATTACCAGCAGTAACAGTTAAGTTGTAGTACTAACAGTAATACCAGTAATTTGAAGTGTAAATGCTAACTACTACACTAACTACTATTACCATCATTACATGTATTAATTACTATTACTGCTACTACTATAGTACAAATAATTACTATTACTACCAATAATAATAGTATTATTAGAAGTAGTGGTAGTAGTAATAGGATGTATCCCCAATATAGCACTAGTGGTAGTATTATACTACCATTGGCATAGTAGAAGAATTAACAGTAATTACTAGTAGAAGTAAATATTTCTAGTACTAGTTATAGTAATTATTATTAGTATAGTAGTACTAGAGGTTTGTTTATTAATTACTTAGTAATAATAACGTTGATAGTATTAGTCATGACATCTCAACATTTATTACTACTAGTAAAAAAAAAAGTGTTATTGCATTGCTAGAAGTAGTGGTAGAAGTAATAGCAATAGTAGTTATTAATATTTATACTACTAACAGTATTATACTCTATTATACTATTATTGGTATGGTAGTGATATTAATAGTGCTTATTGTTATAAATTACTATTAGTAATAACTGTCTAGGTTGTTATTAGTAGTGACAGCTCAACTTACTGCCAGTCGTAAACTATAGTACATCACTACAAGTAACGATAGTAGAAATTATTACTAGTTATACTATTAACAGTTTATACTATTATTAGCATAGTAGTAGCATTAACAGTGCTTACTGCTATAACAAGTTATTATTACTAATAATATTATCTAGGTTATTATTAGTTGTGATATTTCTACATTTACGGCTAATAATGTATTTTTTAAACAAATATTAATGAGTCATTATTATTGTTGTCGTCTCACCATCCTCAGTCTGTTCGCAGTCGCGGGCGATGTGTCCCTGCTCTCCACACCGGTAACAGAACAGATCTGCAAAATAAATACTGAGTACGTGAGTAACCCGCGCCGACGTGGTCAGGGGTGGTGATGACCTGACGGCTCGTCCTCACCTTTCCCTCGACCTCTGCCCCGCCCACGGCCACGCCCCGCATTGGGGCAGTTCTTCACCCAGTGTCCTGAGCGACCACATCCAAAACACTCACTGCTGCTCATATCCATCGCCTGAAGAAGATAAAAGTAAAAGAAAATAAAAACATACGACAACTTGACACGCTGAGCCAAAGACATAAATCAGCGTGGACATGGACACGTGAGGGACGTGGATCAGTAATGATCTGGTGTAAATGAACCACTCAGACACTACACAGCATTCTTACTGTCAGCTTGTGAAACTGTCTCAACTCAACAGGTTTTTATGAGAAAGACTTTCTTATAATAAGGCTTTTATAAGGTTTAATGCAGGCTCAGGAGAGCACACCTGTGCATAGCTTACATGGCTAACACATGGGAAGCACATGCCATGTGCATGATCACACAACACAACTTTCTTTATGGCAAAGCAACCAGCAGAGAAATATCAGAAATCCGGAACGGGTCATAATAAAAAAACCATAAAACTAACTTAGAATTTAACACAGCCCATTAATTCTTTATATGTCGGTGTGAAAAAGAAATTATTTATATTTAAATATATAAATGTTTAACACAAACCCTGTAACCAGTAAAGGCTAAAATTGGTAAAGTAGTTTATCAGTAATGTTACTTTAATGTTAAGATAATTTGTTCTTTCTGCACTGAGCATGCGCAGGGCCTTGGTCCACTCGTGCAGCGCGCGCGCGCGCTAAACCATTCAGCAGAAATTAGCACGCGCGCGGGGCATTTATGTACTTCCTCGCTTCAATCGACTGAGTTATGAAGTTAACGCACTTCTGAGTAATTTTCTGGGAAATAAATAACTCGATAAACGGCGCAGTTGTGTGAACTCTTTCCCGCGCAGCCACGCTACAGCTAGGCCACAACTAGCATCACCTGCTAAACTAAACTTCACCTCAAGGAACGTTTCGCTTCATTTCTACACCATCCTACTGCCAAAATACACACATTCAATCAATAAACCATGTATTACATTAAAAACAGATTCAATTCCTTTCGTAACGAACATAGTATTTATTCAGACTTACCCACTGATCTCCGCTTCTAGCCTAGTTAAGCTACGTGACTCACTGCTCTTTGACTGACTCCGCCCCCCCCGCTCGCTCTCCGTCTGTGCCACATGCCATTTGCGCATGCGCACGACTGCTCACACGCCGCACGCGCATGTCCGCTCAAAACGACATGCGATCTGCGCATGCGCGTAGAGTGAGGGAGCGGAAATGTAAGCCTGACCACCGCCCCCGTGAACTGTCCAATCACGCCTCAGGCTGCAAGAAATACATATAACATATATTCAATTAAATTGAAATAATAACAACCTGTTTATAGGCACATGGGTCTTAGGCACATGCTGAGAAGTGTACAGTAATAAACTAAACAAAGTCAGTATTTGATGTCCACATCCCTTTCCTTTTCCTTAAACTGCCTCACTTGTTTCTTTCTTTCCTTTCTTTTTTTCTGTTCTTTTTTTTTTTTTTTTTTGCAGTAAAACCCAAAAAACATTATTTTGTTTGTGTAAAAACTGGTCTCTTACATATGTTGCTTTATTTATTGACATACAAACATTTTTCAAATATAAAAGTTTTTTGAACATCATATTTTAAAATCTAAAATATCTTTGTCCTGATTCATTAATGCAGAATTCATCAAATAAATATCTATAACAAAATTTTGTACTATAATAACAGAGTGCCTAAGACTTTTGCACAGTACTTTGTATATAATTTTTAAGAAATTAAGAAATAAAGTAAGTCTAAGTAAAGTAGAATGTACAATGAAGTAGAGGGCTGTAGCAATAAATAATTATGTGTAAGAATGGCTATTCACATTTATTGCACCCAGAACCGTTAAATCCAGCCAAACGATTCAGTCACCCTTGTTTTTGTTATATCACACACACACACACACACACACACACCCACCTGTTTTACAATCCTTGTTAAGACCTTCTGTTGACATAATTATTAACGCATCTAATTAATGGTTCATGTTGCTCTGTCTTTATGTCCTTTATTGCACTGCCTTGTAATGTTTGCACGTTTGCACACGTGCACTTTATTCGGTCCTGCGTTGTTTTATGCATGTGCACGTTTTGTAATTCTTTGTTGTCTTTTATGTAGCACCATGGTTCTGGAGGAACGTTGTCTCGTTTCACTACGCACCCGTATATGGTTAAAATGACAATAAAAGCCACTTGACTTGAAATGCAATGCTACTGCTGACACTAACCCTGACCTCAGAGAGTTAACATAGTTTTCATTGTGAGAACCATGCAACATGGTGCATCCAGTGTAGTGTGAGGTGACGTTATGGTGAGGAGAGGGAACGCTGGGAATGAAGCTGTTCCCTGGTCGTTCAGGTGTCCTGCAGGGTTTACCAGAATATTACAAAAATAACAAATGATAAAGTTACAAAAATACTATAGCGAGTTCATCGAGTTCTGTACATTTCTTCCGGTGTGAGAAGCTGTGATCCGCTGATTCTCTGTGCTGTTGTGATGATACGCTGGAGCTCCTTCCTTCCTCTGGGGTACAGCGAGACTGTGAGTACCTCACTGTTATGCAGTGCGTGATTATGGACTCAGTGGTGAACAGGTAGAAGTTCAGAAGGAGCTGCTGGTGGAGCTGTGCTTTCTTTAGCCTTCTTGGGAAATAAAGCCACTGTTGATCTTTTTTTTTGTCATCAGTGTTTTATTGATGGACCATGATACTGTAGGTTGCTTATGTGGACACAGAAGAATTTAAAACTGTTCACTGCCTCAGCCTTCTCAATTTAGTTTTAATTTATTAAAACTAACTAAATAACTAACTAACCAATCAAAATAAATGAAAGAAATATGAAAAATCAATATTAAAGTATTTTTTAAACTACTGCCGTAGAATGTCCTTGTACCCCCCTAAAAGTGAGTTTACTGAGGAGAATAAAAGTAATCTGAAACAAACAAACAAACAAACAAACAA
>JAQQZX010000015.1:363358-377588 GCA_030068355.1 Notoglanidium maculatum | reverse complement strand
CCCACAACTACAACCTCACCTCACCTACACCCACTCCTACACCCCACATCTACACCCTCACCTCACCTACACCCACTCCTGCACCCCACATCTACACCCTCACCTGCACCCCACATCTACACCCTCACCTCACCTACACCCACTCCTACACCCCACAACTACACCCTCACCTGCACCCCACATCTACACCCCACCCTACGCCCTCACCCACACCCTTCACCCTCACCTCACCAACATTTACACCCTCGTTCACCTGAACGCTCACCTACACTTTTTTTTATTCTATTACAGCACTCCAGTTCTTTCTTAAATGTAGAGAATAAAGGGAATAATCAAATATCAGGGCAGAATTTATAAAATAATATTCTACTCATAATATTTAAGAATTATAATTTTCAAATATGAACTCATTGAACAGAATACCTTTTTCAAACAAACAGCATTTTTAAACATCTCAGCACAGTTTGTGTTTTATCTTCTCGGCACGTGATTTGTCAGATTGTTTCTGACTCCCGGTGAAAGCGGAGCTCCGGCTCTGCCTCCGATGACCTCCAGGAGAATGAGGGAGTCCATGATACGAATGCCCAGCAGGTACAACCCCTTCCTGTTCCCCTCCTCATTAACCATTACTAATCAGTAAGCTGCGGGTAAACCTCGGAACCTCTTGAGTCTCACTCTGCTGAATTCTTCCTGAGTGACATTTCTGGTAATAAAACAGAAGCGTGTGTGTAAACAGGGCTGAAGGTTTTGGTGTCCATGCTGACGTGGCTTTTGAGTTAATCCCTGAGGTTTGTAAACACTAGCAGGTCCGCACGGTCAGCTCGGGGCTTTCAGGTTCTTTAAGTCATGAAAAGAGCTCATTGTGTTCAGTGTTTACGTCCCACTCAGAAGTGCACCGGGTTCCACCGCCGCTGGGGACTGAGTATATTTCTGAGCTCAGATTTCAAATTAAACAAAGCGAGTTCTTCCTCATGAACTGTAATGCCACATGTGTGTTTTTTATCCCCCGCATTAGCGTTTTTATGCCCCTGCATCACTGAGAGTCAAAGAGTTTAAACACAGAGAGGTTTTTTACTTTTTTACATTTTATTGCAGTTTACCTCTCAGTATAGATTTATTTAATGTACTTTATTGAGATTGATTGATTTATTTTAATAATATTATTAAAGCTATAGTGAACAATTTAGGTCTGAGTTATCTTTGGTGCTTGGATCACTAAACATGCTCACTTTAAAAATGTAGGTATGAGCTAATTGGTATTGGCATTTACGACTGCTGATAATTGACAATTAAAAAGAAACTGAGAGAGGGCAAGATGGAATTTTCAACCATGTTATGAATTGTCGTTAAGTAGTTTGTCCACCAGAGGACAAACTGCAACTCCACTGCTGGTACCAACAATCAGCTGACATGAGCAGAGTCGTGCTGAACAGCAGCAGAATGTAAAACAGATAAAGACGTTTATCTGTTTCTGATATTTGTATACAGTTCTTGTAGTAATAAATGAATAAAGTATCTCATTTATATTAACATTGCACGTATGCTATACTTGAATAATGAAGAGTAAACTTTCTTTCCCCTAGTTAAGTAGGCTATACCTTAAAAACACAGATAAGTCTGCATGCTTCCAGACGAATAGTTGTTTAGTTATGTATATAGGCTTTATTAAAGTAATTCTGTTGTGTACATGGTTCAAGATGTCTTTTTCATGTACATTTAATCCTGTATGTTTAATTTACATTTAATGTACATTTGATTTTTTGATTTTTTTTGTATTATTTACAATATTTAATACATTTCAATTTGAATGAAGACATGTTTGTCTGTGGGTATTGGATGATATCGGTTATCGGAAATCACACACCTTTATTAGTTTTTTTATTTATTTATTTTTTAATTATCTGTTCCAAAAATCCCTCATCAGTCAGGGCCTAGTTGAGATTTCTGTCACTGTAACAAAATCATAAAAATCCCCGGGGCCCCATTCTCAGAACCACTGCTTTAAAGTGCTATTTGGACAGGATTAGTTTTCCACATGCGTGTTTAAGCTAGATTTTTACTCTACTGGGTGGTGAAGGCGTTACACCTAGGCGTCGTTAGCATAATATCTAAATGAGGAAAGGTTGAATATTTGTTCTCTGCAAGTGTACTTTTAGCAAGTGATAATATTTTGAATATAATAAACCGTATAAAAATAATTTTTACTAATTTAAGCTTGAAGTAGTCTTATTCTGGGGCTCCTTATTCTCTCCTCCAGCTCAGCGCACAGATACTCGACTCCTCAAGCGATTAACGACAGCTCGGCGTGCCCTGCAGGGGGCGCGCTCTCTCAGAGACAACGCTCCACCTCCACACCCAACGTACACATAGTCAGCACCGCCCTGCCTGTGGACAGCAGCCTGATCGAGGTGACTGACCTGTCTCTCTGTTCATGTTATCATTTCTCCCTTTTTATCAGTCTCTTACTTTTATCCTTAATATCTCTCTCGGTGCTTTCTCTCTCTCTTTCTCTGCCTGTCCCTGTTCATCCTTCTCTCTGTCTCTCTCTTTCTGTCTCTCTCTGTGTATCGCTTTCCAGGTTTCTCTCTCGGTGTGTTCCTCACTCTGTCCCTCTTTTTCTATAACTTTCTATGTCCTTTCTATCTCTTTGCCTCTCTGTCGGTTTCTGTCCATCTCTGTGTTTCTATCTCTCCCTGTGTCTGCTTCAGTCTCTCTCTCTCTCTCTCTCTCTCGCACACACACATGCTAGTCTGTTACACTTCTTTTATCCTGATTGTAATTTCCCCCTGTTTGTCGCTAGCTGGTGTCTGAGAAACCACAAAGCAGTGTAAACTCCTCTGTCCTGAACATGTCGGAGAGCCTAAAGTTCCAGCTTTACCTCTGACCGTTACAAAGCGCTGACACTGGAGACTCCTCCCATAAATGTTACAGAAATGACAAAACTTCACCACGTCACTGATTTTTGAATCTGATTATCCGGAGCAAGTAGAACAACTGCATTAATATAAACCCATGACTTGCACCGGCACTACTTTACAGAAAATTAATCAACACCTTCTGGCCAATCAGAAACCAGAATTCAGCAGAGCTTGATTTGGACACCAGTTAGTGTTCTGTGTGAACTTCTCTTTTCACCCTGTCTCTGTATTTCCTCTCGCGGTCACTCTCCGTGTGGTTGTCATTGTGTCGCTGTGTGGAGTAGATAGATTGCCTGAATACTTCTCCTAGTTCCTGGTGCCGGAGATTTTGTCTGAAGAGAAGAGTAGGTATTGTTCACCTCTTCACATTTCTTAAATCACGGGTGTAACTTCTTTCAGAAACTAACATTATCATATTTAGTAAATGCACAAGGGGAAGGAGGAAGGTGTGGTCTGTTAGAATCTGAAATATCTATCTATCTGTTTGTTCAGGACGCAATACGTCACGGACACGGTCATGGATCAGGTAAGGAAAAAAACCGGCAGTGTGGGATTTCCAATAATCCTTATTATTTCACTTAATATTAATTACTATTGTTCAAAATTATTTATCCACTTAGGAAATTAAAGATATGAGGCACCCTTTATGACCACCATTTTAAGTAAAAAAAAGTCTTCTATTATAAATTATGTATATTATTTCTTTTGTGACATTTTCAATCTTTTTGAATGCACAACACAAGAAACAATAAATAGTAAATAAATAAATAAATAGTCCAAACAGGCAGTTAAAGGATCAGTTGAAATAAAAAGAGGCACATTGGGCCTGTCTAAGTGGGACAGATGGGCGTGTCTTTGGGACCATGTATATGGACATTAAGCCATGATGATCAAACATATTTAGTTATAGTTTTATCATTGCACTCAAAGAGGTTTTTCTATTCCTTACAAAATCTGTACAAATAAATGTGCATGTATGAATCTGAATGCCACACCCACATTCTCCATTTATGGTCTTAAATGCATGTACACTCTGACTGATCAAAATAAACCTCATCGAGCAACCAGTATTTGTTTATATAAATATTTATTGATATTGTTGTACATTTCTTTATATTTTCCTTTCCATAATCACTCATTCCAGATTCTTTAAACTGTCATGCAGCAGGAAGTTCCCCAAACCAGAGTCCGACTGGCTGGAACCAGTCCAAAACTCTGCCCCCAGCTCAGAAAGAGAGTGCGTCGTCCTTGAACTCTCAGGAGAACAAAATCGTAAGTCCTCAAACGCACAGCACTTAGTGTTCACCTCAGCGTTTGCTCAACATGTCCCCCTTTTTCAAGCATGTCCTGTAAAAAACAGGAAGTTAATCTTGTTACATTTTACATCTAATTTACCTGAAACACTCCTCAATTTCTATAACACCTTGCTAAATTGGCCTGACGTTTATGTTCTCCCAGCGTCCGAGGGATAAGAGAGACTCGAGTTATTATTGGGAGATCGAAGCCAGCGAGATTATGTTGCTCTCCAGAATCGGTTCAGGATCCTTCGGAACGGTATACAAAGGGAAGTGGCACGGTGAGAGAATCATGCAGCACTGGAGAACCTGAACATGGAACACTCACTTCCAATAGCATGTCTGCTTGGAGAATAATGACACATTACTCAGCTCCTGTTCCTCTGTCCTGACTCACAGGTGACGTCGCGGTGAAGATCTTAAAAGTCACAGATCCAACACCGGAGCAGTTCCAGGCCTTTCGTAATGAAGTCGCAGTACTGCGGTGAGACGGGGTCCTTAACACATTAGTGAAGAACATGCATTTTAATTTACGGTACAACTGGAACCTCCATTACTGCTAGAGGCATATGATTTGAAAAGGATTCACTCTGGCTCATAAGCGATCTGTTCAAAACAAATTTGACTCACTTTGGCTCAGAACCCGTGTGTTCAAAAACAGAAATCGATTCACTTTGACTCAGAATCGATCTGTTCAAAGCTGAATCGATTCACTTTGATTCAGAATCGATCTGTTCAAGACCAAATCGATTCACTTTGACTCCGAATCGACCTGTTCAAGACCAAATCGATTCACTTTGACTCAGAATCGACCTGTTCAAGACCAAATCGATTCACTTTGACTCCGAATCGACCTGTTCAAGACCGAATCGATTCACTTTGACTCAGAATCGACCTGTTCAAGACCGAATCGATTCACTTTGACTCAGAATCGACTGTTCAAAGCCAAATGGATTCACTTTGACTCAGAACCAGTGTGTTCAAAAATAGAAACTGGATTCACTATAGTTTGTTAAAGTTATGAACAGCATCATTTATTTATTAATGTATGCACATTCATGCATATATCTAATCAGCCAATCATGTGGCAGCAGCACAGTGCATAAAATCATGCAGATCCAGGTGAAGCGCTTCAGTTAGTGTTCACATCAAATATCAGAATGAAGAAAAAGTCTGATCTCTGCGACTTTGACCGTGACATGGTTGTTTCGACCAGATGGGCTGGTTTGAGTGTTTCAGAGGCTGCAGATCTCCTGGGATTTTCACACAGAACAATCTCTAGAGTTTACACAGAATGGTGTGAAAAACCAAAAACGCTGAGTAGGCGACAGTTCTGTTGTTGGAGGCGCCATGTTTATATCGAGATGCGTTTCTGCTCACCACAGTTGTAAAGAGTGATTACATGAGTTACTGTAGACTTCCTGTCAGCTCAGAGCAGTCTGACCATTCTCCTCTGATCTCTCTCATCAGCAAGGTGTTTCAACCTGCAGCCCCTCCACCCACAGGATGATGTTTGTTTTTCGTACCATTCTGTGTGGAGTCTGTTGTGTGTGAAAGTCCCAGGAGATCAGCAGTTTCTGAAATACGCTAACTGACCCATCTGATACTTCTGATGTTTAATGTGAAAGTTAACCCGAGCTCCCGACCTGTATCTGCATGGTTTTATGTGTTGGCTGATTGGATAACTGCATGATTGTTTGTTGTGTTGAGTGTGGATCATCTCCATGTCCACAGGAAAACCCGGCATGTGAACATCCTGCTGTTTATGGGCTACATGACGAAAGACAACCTGGCCATCGTGACGCAGTGGTGTGACGGCAGCAGTCTGTACCAACACCTCCACGTGCTGGAGACCAGCTACCAGATGGTCCAGCTGATCGACATCGCGAGGCAGACGGCTCAGGGCATGGAGTGAGTGTCAGGAGCAGAAACATCACTGACTAGCGACATTCCTCTCTTACTGCAGAACTACTGACGCAGACGTGAAGCACCGAACACGTCTCAGCTGATCTGCTGCTCATGCAGGGATAACGTTTCTCCTCTTTTATTTTCAGCTACTTGCACGCTAAGAACATCATCCACAGAGACATGAAGTCCAACAGTATCCTTCTCACAAGTTTTATTTATTCATATGGTTTTTAGTTTTTAGGCATAAATACAGTAGTGTAACAGCGCACTGCATTTCCACAGAGTTTACAATATGAAGGGATTAAAAAAAATCTCTTGTGAGAAACAGATTTAATCAAATTCTTATCTGATTTCTCTCATTAAGTTGTTTTAGTTTAAAATAATTAATAATAATAATAATAATAATACCATTACTGATAAAGCACCGGTGTACGTTAAATCTCATTTTTATTTAACTTTTAAATTCATTAAATAAATATTAAATGTACAAAAACATCATATTTTGTCCAATGTTTTATATGCATAATGTATACTATTGTTAAAAATGTATGCAAATAATTTTTAGATAAATTAAATAAGTGATTTCAATTTTTTACGTATTTCTATTTATATAATTCCGTTCTTACAAAATTGGCATATATTTTATAAATTAAAATATATTTAAGAACATGGTAAAGTAACTAAGAAATTACTGACATAATAAAGTCGTAAATTGGGTAAAGTAGGAAACTGAAGATGAAAAAAAAAAAAACCCGAAAGTTAAATATTAAATGCAATAAATAATTATTATAAATATTACAAAAGGTTAAACTTCATTAACAAAAGATTAGGTTGTCTAAAAGGCTAATTTGAAGTCAATAAATATTAAACATCCAAAACAAATGTCATTTTATCAAATGTATGTGTTGTATAAAATACAATAAAATCTGGGAAGGTTTTTCTTTAAAGCACAAAATTGTTAGCAAATAATCTTTAAAAAAACCCTTACATTTCGTTAAAAGTTTGTACATGGATTTTATCAATTAAAATTGATTTAAAAGATGGTAATGTAACTATGACATTACTGATATAATAAGGTAGGAAATTGTTCAGGTGAATATTAAATACAATTTAAAAGCAGTAAATAAATATAAATTAAAACACATCAAACTTTATTCCTAACAGGTTAGTTAGTTTGCCTTGCCTGTAGAAATAAGCGCTTTAACCGGAACCCAGACATTTTCCTGCATGAAGGCCTGAAGGTGAAGATCGGGGATTTCGGTTTGGCCACGGTGAAGGCCAGGTGGAGCGGATCTCATCAGGTCGAGCATCCTTCAGGGTCCATATTATGGATGGTGAGTTTCATCCACAGATAAAAGTAATGTGAGGATAGTTTGGGATGTCTGTAATGCTCTCAGGATGGAAGTATAAATGAATCCCTGCTCACTACATAGTAACAGTACGATCTTTTCTCTCTCTGTAATTTTCCTCGTCAGGCTCCTGAGGTGATCCGGATGCAGGACGACAATCCGTACAGTTTCCAATCCGACGTTTATTCCTACGGAATCGTTCTGTACGAACTGATGACCGGAGAGCTTCCGTATTCACACATCGCTAACAGAGATCAGGCACGGCTTTATCTACACTGTGCAAGTTCATTATATTACTTTACATCGCATAACACGCTGGAGCTTTTACCAAGAATTAGATCATTGAAATATTTGCTTTACAGAAAAATAACGCACAAGTGAAATTATGGGGTTTTGTGTTACAGTCATGTTTAAAAATGGGAGTTGAATTGTATTTAAAAAAAAAAAAATTCAATCCAAGTAAATAATTTTTTTAATTTTTTTTTTTTTTTTTTTACTATTTACTCCGTAAATCCCTGTGGCGTCATGAAGGGTTTAGGGAGGGAGGAATTAGGACGCGGTTAGGGGCGTGTTTAAAGGGTTTGGGTCTTGAGCTGTATCTGATTGGGGTAGAGGTGAGGTTAGGGTGGAATTTGGATATGGGTTTGGGGGGGGTTACGGGTGTGATTGGGTTAGGGGTTGGATGAGGGAGGGGTTGGAATAGGAATGGGGCGGGGTTTGGATTGAGGGAGGATCAGAGCGTGGTTGGGAGGCGGGATCATTCCATGCTCAAATTTGCACAAATTTTAAAATGATAAAACACCTTTATAGAAATCATGTATGCATTAAACAGCTTTTAACTGGGGTAATATTGATGTGACTATCAGGACCTCGTACATTTCCTGGGATACTACTGACCTTCATAAATACATAAAAGTGAGTGTGTGTGTGTGTGTGTGTAGATTATCTTCATGGTCGGTCGAGGGTACCTGTCTCCGGATCTCACTAAGCTGTATAAGAGCTGTCCCAAAGCCATGAAGCGCCTGGTCGCCGACTGCATCAAGACATCCAAAGACGAGAGACCGCTGTTCCCTCAGGTGACGCGTCAACATATGCTTCTATTTTACTCTATATCATTACAAGGTTTGCATTTTTAATCTTCACATTTAAGACTTCACAAGGTGGTGGACAACACGGAGGACAGAGTCATGTGAATGAGTGAATGTGAGGGGATTTCTGACATGTTGCCTGGAACAGAAGCGATTTGATTGGTCCTGTAGATTCCAGCGTTCTGATTGGTTAATCAGACTCGAATAAGGAATGTTAATCCCCTTCCTGTCCTTGTCCTGGTGTGTGTACAGATCCTGTCGTCCATCGAGCTCCTGCAGCACTCTTTACCCAAAATCAACCGCAGCACATCGGAGCCGTCGCTGCACAGAGCGTCGCACACCGAGGACATCAACTCCTGCACTTTGACCTCCATGAAGCTGCCCGTCTTCTGACCCGACAATGTGGAGCTGATGGAAACCATACCGCTTCTTCAAATGTCTTCTCTCTCTCTCGTGCTCGCTCTCTCTGTCTCGCTCTCTCTGTCTCGCTCTCTCTGTCTCGCTCTCTCTGTCTCGCTCTCTCGCGCTCTCTCTCTCTGTCTCGCTCTCTCTGTCTCTCTCTGTTTGATGAAGGTGAAGAGGAAATGGACTAGAGTGCACTTGAGCATTAAAGACAATGTATTATTCGAAGGTCATCTTCATGCACAGAAACAAATCGGATGAAATCTGGGTTGTGTTTAAAAAATGTAGATACGTAATTGTTACATTAAGCGTTTATGTTTACTGGTTAATTTGTCATGCTGAAACGAGCCGCGGATCATCCTGCTGTTCAGCTTAACAGAAATGTCACGGTTTTATTGCTTAAACTGCAGACGGTGTTATTCTAAGCTTGCTTCGCAGAAGGAGCGGCGAAGGCCAAGGCTCGAGCTCGTCACGTCGTGAAAGACGGATGTTTTTATCCTAAAATCCGTCCACACCGTCACTGTGCCTTTCCCTGCGTGTGGAGTTTTATACGTAAATGTTAACGTGCACATCCTGTGAACAGATCAGTGTTCAGAGTTGTCGATTAGGAGAGTAGGACCCGACGTTTTTAAAATTGTTTGATTTTGAATCAGATGTGTATTTGGAGGTTTTATTGCCGACTCGAATACAAACTGTTTATCAATAATGGTTATTTTAATAAAATTTAAATTAAAGTTAAATACTAAAGTATTGCGTTTAATTGACGTGTCCATTTTTCCACTGAGTGTCACTACATGTTACGAGTCTGATGGATGTGGGCGGGGCTAAAAGCGGTGTCGACCACCGATTGGTCTGAATGGCCCTGATTATGATGACGTCCCTGACGAGAGCTGCTATTGTGCTTTGTGGGAAGGATTTGTTTCCTCAAAATCAATTTTATTCATTCAGTCCCGTTTTATTATGACTTTGTTACGTTAAAGCTTCCTGTTCACTGTATTCGCTCACTACGCAGGGTATAATTGTGTTTTTGATGCATGTGCGCTAGAAAGGCATTTGTTCTTTAGACACAGAAAATGTGTTTTTGTGATGTTTTAATGTCGCCTGAAAGTTTGCACTCACCGCTTATTTATTTTTTTAGCAAAAACAAAAGTTTTCTGTATGACAGCAGGGCTTCAGTGCTGTAGTGACTGCCTGATTTTTTTTTCTTTTCTTTTTTTCTTTAATAAACTGCATGATTTATGAATAATCAGTTTTCTCATCAAATTGAATATTTTACATTCGCTGCTGTTTTCTCATCACTGGTTGCATTTCGTGTAACCTGATGGTGTTAAACCCTACATAGTGCACTACCACCGGATACAAGAGCATTTGCACTTCAGCAGTATAAAATATATTTTTTGTCACGTTATGGCAAGTTTGCACTTCTTTCTATTTTTTCTTTGGGCTAAAACAAAAGTATTGGCACCCCGCGTCACCATTAAAGCACACTGCGAGTAATGCGTCATAGATTGCGCCCTTTGCTAGTGTGAAACTCCTCCCACTTTCCTGGGTTCCATGACATGATGGAAAACAGATCAACAAGCGTACCAGGATGTACTGGAAATAAGAATAGGCGGAAACATTTGAGAGGATGTATTTAGAGATTCTTACATCCTCAACATCTCCGTAACTTGCAGCAGTTCGAGTGTGTGTGTCCGGTTCAGCATCTCCGTGAGACTCCGTCAAATAATAATGCGCGACATTTTCTGAAAAAATACCCTAAAATACCCCCATTTTTTTAAACAGTAGAGTAAAATGTGTGTTTTTAGGGATGCAGGTTTTACAAGCTGAGCATAAGGTCCTTTATGTGTTCCTGCATAAATTGTCCGATAGCAAGGCTGTCAGACATGTAAATGTTCCAGGAATACTTAAAAAGAAAAGTAAACGTGACAGTCAGATACGGTCTGGTGTCAATCTACACCTCTTTAAATTGTTCAAAAGGCTCTGCGAGCATTCCGAAAGTGTTTTAGTGATTTTAGTTCTCTGAAGTATAATTGGTCGATTTATATAATAAAAAGCATCCCGTTCAGTCATCTCTGAAATCACGCGGCATTTTGGGGATGTCCATGTCAAAAGTATAATCGTGATCTGGTTGAATATTTTCTGTTTGAAGCTCTTTTGAAAAGCAGTTGAAGACACTAACCTAGTAATCAGGAGCTGTGGAACAGAGCCAGAATAAGCGTGATGGAAATCTCCCAGTCACTGGCGCCGATCACGTCATTCCTTGGAGAAACTGAGCTGCATATTTTACTCCGATTAGTTTTGAGAAGCCGAATCTATGTGGATCCTTGATCTGAATAATTCTGTAAGTTGATGGAGCAGCAGTTCTGTTACTCAGGATGATAAATAAGCTTTTCCATTAAAAAAAATAAAAAATCGCATTGAATGCTGTCATCTTGAAATAAGGGTGTGCTTACTTTTGCTCCCAGCAAAATGGGCAGTTGCTGGCTAAGGAAATGTTCTCCAGCGCCATCCTGTGAAAAATCATAGATATGCCAGGCAGAATAACTTCTGAAATGACTTTGCTTCATTCGATACCCATTAACTTCATAATGCATTTTAATTTTATAAACTTCAACCTAAACTTGAGTTAAAAAAACTCCTCATAAATTAATTTAAGTGAATAAACACATCAGTGACACTGGCTCACTGCAAATGTTATTGCATCATAAAGTCTAGGCGCCAATAATGTTTCTTTATGCAAATACAGGCCATGGGGAAAGGGGCGGGGCATATGGGGTAGGCGGCGCCTCTGATTTGCATATTCATAAAGCCTGGATTGCTTGATGAGTGTAAGTGTTGTACTTTTATATATATTTTTAATTACCTATTTACCTTTGATGTGGCAGTTCCACAAAAAGCAATTTTTAAACAAAAGCTACATAAATGTTTTGTATTTATTTATTTATTTAGTTAATAATCTGCCTCTTTTTAAGTACATTAATAATTTTGATGTTGCTGTTTTATATTTTAAGTAAATATTCTGAATTTTACTTTTTTAATAAATAATTTGATCTTTTTTTTATATTTCTTATAATGAAAACCCTGAAGATTGCTTTTTTTTACGCCAGTAATCTGAAATTTGTTTTTGTCTTGAGTAATCTCGCTTTTCATTTCTAAAAAACACCCCGAAAACTCAACCTAATAATAATAACAATAATGCGAATCTTACTTTTAGTTTTATTGTTTTTAATTAATCTGGATTTTTTTAAACCTTTTTTTTTTTAAAGGAATAATTTGGATTTCTTAATAAATAATATGAATCTTTAGTAAATTCATAATCTCTCTCTTGCTTTTAACATTCTGTTTGGATTTGTATCAGTCTGATACCGAGAGTCATACAGGAACAAAACAAGACTTTTTATTTAATATTTTTTTCAGCACAAGAATTTGCTCATGCTTTGATTAGAGTACTGGATTCTGGAACATTACTGTGAGTCTTACTTCCTGTGTACTGATGCTTTTATGAACATGTTTATAAAGTCCACATTGTTCCTATAATTTATTAAACGGCGAGACCAGCAGGGTTCCTGCTCATGTTCTGGGCTCTAGTAGAGGTCCCGCATGATTTCCAGTAAGAGCGGGTGAAGACACATGTCCAGCTCCCTCTTCTTCAGCAGGTGGATGTTGCGCACGTGTTCGGTCACCAGCGGCCGCAGGTCCGTCATCTTCTGCAGCAGTTTGGCGAAGAGCTGAGGTGACTCGGGGTGGAGAACCTTCAACTGGAGCTCCAGAGCCTGAAGAACCTCGTCCTGGAGCGCCTCAACGGCTTTCGGGTTCACCAAACCTGGCCGATCTGCAGTCAGGCAGCGAAGTGGCACAGCTTAGATGCTAATTACTAGCAAGTTAAGCAAATTGCTATTTCATGGTAACTTAATGTTGGGTAAAATCATCCCACGTGCACAGCATCATCATCATCATCATCATCATCATCTCAGTGACAAATTAATTAAATGATTCCGGATTTATTCTGGATTAAGTTGGCCGTTACACAAAATTAAGATTTATCCTGAGTCAAATTACAAAGTAAATTATGATTTTTTTTTGGGATTAAATTAGCAATTAAATTAAGTCAAGACTGATCCTGGATTAAATGACCAAATTAACAAATGAATCTGTTAAATCCAGTTCACGAAACTTTTAACCTTGTTTTAAAATGAGGTTTTAATGATGGTTTGTAATCGTTTTAAAAATGATAGTTTGTATTTTAAAATGTGTTTTAATTATAGTTTTTCTTTTCTGGGAAAACGGTGAAAAATTTTTGATTACTCATCTTTCATTTATCCAATCAAACGCTCTCTAAAAATGCACGTGTCCTGTCAACGTATGTTCTGGATTATGATTGGTCAGCTGCAAGTCACAGGTTTATATTAATCATGTACAGAGCTGTGTAAAGCCCCCCTGTTTTGGAGAGAGAAATAGAGCGACGCTGCTGAGGGACTGGATGTTTACAGCTGCTATAATGTAAGAGAGAACAGGAACTAACTCGTTTCAACGACGTTCCGCAACATTAAATTGTTTGAGATGTTGATGAAGCGTCACCGACTCATTTTTTACCTCCACACAGGATGAGTGCAGCAGTGAAGAGTGCCAGGTCACAGTCCTCCAGCTCGAGCGCTCGGAATTTAGCCAAGAAGTCAAACTTGGTCTCCATCATGTCGCAGAAGGGTTTGCGGAGGCTCTTGATGAACTCTCGGGTCATGAAAATCCATCCCTCGGCCATCAGCACGCCGTCCTTGTTGGTGAGGTGACTCAGGCGGATGATGTTCACCTCGAAGGCGCTGTACTTCAGCATGGTGATCTGATCGCTCAGCTCCAGCTCCCCGAATCCCGGGATGCTCTTGGCGAACTCTGTGAGTCTGCGCACGCCCTCGGCCGAGCCGTACTGCACACGGCGGAACATGGACAGCTCCAGCTCGGCATTGGGGAACGGAGCCGATGCGGATGACTGCTTCTGCTTCAGGAACTCCTCACCTGCCATCAGAGACTTCATATCGTGGATGACGAACATCTGATGGAGAGAAGAACGACATCTTATTCAGCGTGCTGATCTAAAGCTCTCATCAGAACTCCTCTGTTCTTATTCCTGAACCCTAACCCTTGGTCCTACAGCCTCTGGACTGACTGTTCATAAGCAGGCCTATAGGGAACATGAAAAGGCCTATGTCAAATCTCTTAAAGGTGCACGGTCCCAGTTTTATTCTAACATCATAAACAGCAACCCTGGAAAT
>JAQQZX010000015.1:342680-359912 GCA_030068355.1 Notoglanidium maculatum | reverse complement strand
GGTTGATGATTTTGAGGAGGAAATTAGTGAGATTAATTCAGTCTCTTTAAGGGGTGTAAAACATTCTAATGGATGATGAAATATAATTATATTGTAATCTACCGAGTTTCTTACCAGGTTGTTTGGATTTAAATTCATAGTTTGTATTTTTTGCCTGATATTGTCAATCTTATCATTGAAAAAAAGTCATGAAGTCAATGCTACTGCATTTTGATGATGTGGATGTTTCTGTGGCATTCTTATTCCTGGTTAATTTTGCTACAGGCTCTATACGGGTGCTATTGATGCTAGGGTTAGGGTTATTGACGCTTTCACACTTATTAACAAGCATACTGTATCTCTTTGGAAATAAGGTATATGTTGAATTTGTTTTTCCAGTTTCTATTAAATAAGTCAAAAAAAGCTAGGAGTTTTTTTTTTCAATTGTCCACTCAAATGTAAGATAATTTGTGTAATATGCTAAAGCCACTATTGCAATCTAGTCCTAGGTGTCGGGGTGTTGCTGCTGGTGCTGCCAGCACTGACGCCACATGGTTAGACACAGACGCAGGATCGGAACACGGAGGTAAGAGCAGTAATGTGTTTATTAAACACAATGAACAAAGGTACATAAACGGCAGGCAGTAAAGTAATCCAATATACAAGCAAAGGGTCGAGCGATCGGCAAACAGTGTGTCACAGAAAATCCAAAGACTGGTCAAAATAAACACAGGCAGCGTCAATCACCGATAATCAAACACGGGTATGGTACGCTCGGCTGACAACACTAGGCTAGTCAAAATGCTTCTCAAACTCAAAGCACATTCGGCAGTCCTTTTAAACACGGGCTGATTAGTCCATGAATGAAAGACACCTGCCGCCCTCTGATTGGTCTTTAGGCTGGGGAGCAGGTGGTCATGGGAGCTGTAGTCCGTGTGGTCTCCGTTGACACGGAAGTGCGCGCTCCCGTGACGGAGATGAAGAGCATGCTACGCGCGTGGCCGAGATTTCACGGCATGCAGTGCATGAATACGGGGTGATTCATGACACTACGATTCTTGACATTCTTTCAAAGTTTTATTAATTACACTGTTCACTGAAAACTCATAATGGAATCTTTGACATGTTCATGCAATGAAAACTTTTATTCATCTGTATACATCAGAGAATTGGTTTAGCTACACTTTACTCTCACCATCAGTGTACAACAGACCACCAAGTGGTTGAAGGGTGCCAATACATTTGTGCAAAAGAACAGATTAATTAGATATCTATTAGTTCTTATAAAACAAACTTTTTAGTTTGTCCTTTGGAGAATGCCTTGAAGAGTTAAAAATGAATAGCATCTGAATTTTATTTTATAAATCACCTCCAATTCACTATGCTGTAACTTACTTGAGTAAACAGTTTGCTATACTGTCTTATATACTGGCTAAAATAGCTGATTAGTAGACTTACAGTCTCTCCTTTGTATGTAGTCCCTTACAGAAAATTTAATTCAGAACGGTGTCCATGTCATCATATATACATACATTAAAAATTGTACTGTAAACAAGATGGCTGTAACACTGTACTACATTGTGTCAGGTGTAAGTTTTAGGTAATTTAAAGTTTTACTGACATTCACTGTCACTTCATACAACTGGTAATTTTTTTTTATTAGTTCATAAACTTGATCATAGTGACCATTCAGGTTCAAATCAGAACTATAATAGAACCCAAGTTCTTTATTCTGATGTACTGTTATTCAATAACATTTCCCTTTTTTTTTGCTCATTCGATTTGGATTAGCGCTGCACTGTCTTATCTTGTGATGTCTGCACTGTCTGCAATGTTTGCACATTTTGCATACTTGTACTTTATGTTGTCTTTGCAATGTTTGCACACATGCACTTTATGTTGCATACCTGTATACGTATATGGTTGAAATGACAATAAAAGCCACTTGAACTTGAACCTGAATTTAAATAAATAAACACTTTTAATTCTGACATGTATTCATTTATATCTTTAGGGGACTCATTACAGTCAAATCTTTTTTCTGTTGCCCAACTTCCAGATTAATCATTCTGTGTTTCTTTTTTATTAAAATCATTTATACCATTTGATCAAATTCATTATAATTTGTATAAATCTTTGCATGAAGACAACTTTTCACTCTACTGTTCACTCTACAATTTTTGACTGATTTTGCGGTCTTAAAAGCATAGCATAAAAGTTGTATAAATTAGATTTTTGTCTAAAGTTCTTTGGCTCAAACTGTCATCTTAGGTAATTATCTTGAATATAGTCAAATGTGTCTTGCATTTCCTATTTCAAGATTACCATAAACCATATACAGTACAGTGAGATTATCAAAACTGTTTCCAGACTTTTTCTATACATTTCTATACATTTAATGATTTTAAGCTTCTCATTCTATTGGCTCATATATAATTTGCTTCTTTTTAAAAAATAATGCTTAAAACTAGCTAAATTATCCAATTTGCTCAATACAACAAACTATTTCAAGCTTAAAATTAGTAAATGATTCCTAGAAATAGTTTTAATATTATATTCATGGTACACTTATGATCTTATAATAGGAAATACTAGATATGTTTGACAATATTTAAGACATTTTCACTTGATACAATTTCTTTTTTTAGTGAACCATCTGTTTAACTATGTAAATTGTGTTACATTTGTTGTTCGTTTGCATCATGAATATTGACTGGAAAGAAAGAAAACACAAAATGTGTTGTACTTATATTGCAATGTGACCTTTATTGCCTGTGAGAAAGGAAGATCTTACAAATGCACCAATGTTTTATTTGTATTTTTTTCATACTGTTTAAAGTTTTAATGAATTTTCTCAGCTTTCTCAGAAGGTAAGGTATATCTGAATCTCTTCTTTACACCTTATATGCACTCTATCAATTTAACAAAGAATTAAAAACAATGAGACTTGTCTAAAGATTCATTTAAACTTGGCCTTGATCCTTATTATAATTTATTATATTATATCCATAGATTTATGTTTATAGTTTATAACAGTAGCACACAGCTTTATGGACATATTTTTGGATTCACACAAATACATTACACATTCACAATTAAATCAAACAATTTTGATTAGAGATAGAAATATACAATTTCGGTGAAATACTGTCATGCGCTATGTTTATATCACAACAGTACTATATGGAGACAACTGTGTTAGTATTAAACAAAGGACACAAATGTTAATATCTTGCTTAAGCTATCTGTTCATTAACAGACATTTACAGTGTAACATCAACATCAACACACACATGTTCGTGTTACAGCACATTAATTGCCACTCTCTCATGCATCACTGCAACTTGTACACTATGGTTCTAATTAAGTAAATAAATAAATGGACAAAGCAAAAATATAATATATCAATACATAGGACCAAGTCCAAAATGCAGACTTTTAGCTCTACAATCATTATTCTGTTTGTGATTAAATACAGATGTAAATATAAATATAGATATATATTGCACTTATAGTTAGGTGAAATAAGGCAGAAATGTTAAGAATGGCAGTAACACAAACCTTCAGCACCTGCGAGCTCTCATCACAGTGGCACTCACACGAGAAAGTAATAATACAGTACACACTCATGTTCGCCGTCACCTCGTGCACATATAGCTTTCAGCATAACTGTCTGTGTAGAGTTTTACAGAAATTATCATATCATAGATCTCTACAGTACAGCACATAAACTCGAGTGCAATCTGCCAAACATCTGCAAAAAACTAAGCTGCCCTGAATATAAATCACATAATTAATATTTTAATAGATAATACACAGGGAAAGTGTAAAACCTTTGGTCTACAATCATGTCAATTTTTAATTTCTATTTAGAAAATTAAATCTTACAACAAACCTATTTAAAAATCTAGTGATGCACTGAAATTCTGTCCATTGGATATTTTTGACCAAAATTAACACATTGTTAAAACAATTGTTTTCAGGCATAAAAAAAACAAAGATAACTAAATAAAATAAGAAAAAAGAAAGTCTCAATTTTACCCAAAATATTTTTTACCAAAAATGACACAAAAAAATTTTCATTCAGAGGAAAAGTTAAAAATTAAAAATAGTAATAATTAGAATAAAAAATAATAAAATGTTAGAACATTAAATACAGTGTTAGAAAAAAGGTAAACATTTCTTTAACCTTTTTGTTAGATAGGAACAGTGTATAAATACTAAGACTAATATCTTATTGAAAGAACTGACCTTTAAATTATTATTAATAATTACATTTATTTATTATTATTTGTTTTTATTATTATTGGAATTGGGATGCAACAGCACAAATAATAATAGTAGTAATAATAATAATAATAATTATTATTATTATTATTATTATTGTTGTTGTTGTTGTTATTAATGATACTAATAATAACTGAAGTGGGGTTTTATTGTCATTCCTTTATATGACTTGTATACAAGGTTATTGTTGCTGTTGTTGTTGTTATTATTAGTAGTATTATTATTAGTAGTAGTATGAGGTTTTATCCCAGTGGGGTGTTTAAGTTCCGTTTCAGTTAATAATTTTCATTTCGGTGCATCACTACAATAAATATCTGAAATCATATTTTTTCTGATGTCATATGCCTAATATTTTACATAACTATTTGTCACTTTAGAAATCTCTTTAGTCTTTAAAATGACAGAAAAATTGTAATGTTTATGCTTAACGAATCAATGGGTAAAGAAGTCTGACTTCATTTATATATATATATATATAATAAGCCACTAATGTGAAAATCTGATAAAGACTTATAAACCACAGCTGACATTGTTATTTACACACCCACAACGTCACTAATGTGTTTGAATGATTGAGTTGAACTGTGAGTTTTAAAAAGTTATCTTGACACTTAAGTGCTCATGCAAAAATAAAGTCAATAAATCACCTCCACACACACATTTATACTGAACACACAGTGCCATGAACAGTCTGAACACCAATCAAGACAAAAATGAGGATAATAAAAGTAAAAATGATGGTAATTTGGGCAGGAGAAAAGCAACACTGAGCTCCAAGTTAACGATCTGCTCGTTATAAACACCACATTATTAATTAAACAGCCCTGAATGTAACAACTGCTTTACACACAAACAACAAGCAACCATCACAAGCACACAATTAATGCAACACACTGACACTGCATAAGGGAAAAAACACAGTCCAGGCTCACTCTCTAATACACTCACACACACATACACACACATCCCACCGGCTTCATCTCATTTCAATCTGCCAATCTGTGTTTAGATCTCAGCCACTAGCGGCTACGTTTCTCTCTTTCTCTCTCTCTTTCAGTTGGCTTGGACCGGTTTGGGTCCGACTGCAACTCCATTACAGTCCAGAATGTATTGCAAACAGCCTTGAGGAGCCTTCTGAGATGGTGTCTTCTTCCCATCCACCACTGTGTCCTTCTGAGCTCCGTTCTGATAGGAACAAAAATAGAGAAAAATAAATTGGTGCTTGGGCCTAGATGATCATTGCTTGCAAATATTTTTTTCACAATTATAGTCCTAGTTCACAATGAGGAGACACACATGTTGCACCCTGTCTAAAACAGTGGCGTGTCTCAGTTATGCTCGAGACTGATCTTGAATTTAAGCACATGTTTCTTGTGTGATGATATGCTCAAGTGAGGAGCAGTGTTCAGTCCAGTGCCACTATCGGACAGTTTGATGTAACCACAATATGCCATGCTGAGATTGATGCTTTGGCTATAAATTCACTCACACACTATGAAATTTCATTCAAGGACAAGATTAAACACATAAATATTATTCTACTCATTAATTAATAATATCATCTTTTTAAAATCCATGAAAACTTTTGGAGGAGATGCGTCTTAATCAGAGACATGATTTATCGGAGTGAATATTTCATGGATAAAATTATGAATGAAGTTAAATTTCCTCTGTAAGGGTAGCAGATAAGCACTCGCTCAGATTATCTTTCACATTATGAGCACATTTTACGCTTTCACATACAAAAGCCATTAATGTACAGGAAAAAAGCACATGGGTTAGTGTTAACAACCCTAACCCTACACATTAGTGCATACTGAGTGTTCTGATTGAGCCATAGACTTTACTTGGGTGGGTGGGACTTTAATTTAGTGACTGGGACTGGGACTTTAACCAAGTTTAGGAAATAGGTATGAATAACAAGAATGTCTTGTATTATTATTACTAAATTGAGCTGTGTTGTGCTGGAATGATTGGCCAAATAGTCGACCACATGAATGGAGAGCTTTGCATGTTATGTGTCATTGTCAGCGTTACCATGACAACATGGAGGGCTTGCATCTAGTCAGTGCATTCAGCTTTGGATTAGCACTTTTTCACTTAACTGATTATTAAGAGGCCATTAACAGTCTGTGAACATTTGTTCATTCGATCTTCGTGTCAGCAACAGAGATTAATAGGCCTTTTTAGTTTTCATTGTCAGAAATCACAGTCTGAAAATTTAATGTTTCTATTGCTTCTTTTTTTAAGTCAAAAAATAAAATGGTAAATGAGTGGATCTGATTTAAATCTGCATGAGTAGAGCAAATTCCAATGTGATCCAAAATAACGTGCAGTACATAATATTGGCAGGTAGTGCTGACCCTTTCTTCTTGCTACAACCACAAGCAGCCTATAGCTCAGACCACCAGAAACATCATGACCAGTCACAACACATTAATCCAACAGATCAGATTCCCACTGGAGGAATGTCAAATTACCATTAATGATACAAGGTCACCAGAGGATAGACTGAGATTTCAACTTTACCATTTTGCTCCAATTCCCAGAGAACACCATAACAGCATGATAATGGTGATAAATAAATGGCTTTCGGTGTAAGTGGGAAGGGGCTATTTGACTCCTATTCGATTTCTTCTCATTCATATATCAACATGTTAGTCTTTTTATTTTTTCCAAAGTGTCTCTAGACTTTGTTTTATCATATTACATTTAGCAGGGAAAAAAATCCTTTTTCATCCTACATTATAAAACATATCTATAAACTATACCCATGTGACTTAGATCACTCTGATTTAAGTTATCCATGTGTGTCTGCATGAGTCCATGTACCTGTGAAGGCTGGATGGTGGTGGGTCTCTTAGGGATTTGGGACATGGACTGGTTCATCCTGGTTATAACCACATCTGCTATGAGTTGACGGTCTTCAGCCTGATGATCTCCAACCAGAGGCATCGATGAGCCAACCACCTGATCCACAACACAGTTCCTTTTAATTATTATTTTCCCCTATTTTTAATGATTGAGCAAAGAGCTTAATGCCCTCTCTCACATACATGAGCTTACAGAATGCCACAATTGGTTAATGTCACTGTGATTGACAGGAGAGCAAATAATGCCATCCTACCCACACAGACATTTTGATTAAACAAACAAAATAAATAAATGATTGTTGTAATAATAATAATAATAATAATAATAATAATAATAAAGAAAAAAACAAGAAATAAAAGAAGACAGAGGAAGAATAAAAAAATCACCAAAAGCTTTAAGGACTAAATTTTTTCTCATGTAAATTTGACGTAGTATGGCTGATTAACAAAAAATGTTCCTACAGGGGTAGCCTAATAAAGAAATTCAGATTTATTAATATGTTAATTAGAAAATGCCACCAAGCCTTCATGCCCTGCCCCTTCACCTCAGTATACAAATTATTTGCATACTGGAACATGATTGGATGATTCTCCTGCACTGACAAATTACACAATTTGACTTCCTGTGTGTTTTATTCAATCATCTGTGTAATAAAGTTTCATGTCACTTTAATAAACAATAAATAAATATTAAAGAAAAAATAAACAGGTAATAAAGCAATGTATAGTGCAGTGATAAACCTACTTCAGTGATGTAATCTTTTCCATCTTTACCATGAATGGCTTTAACTGCACAGATATCCAAACCCCCAAAGAGCTCGCTGCATGTATCTGCCCACAGCTTATACCTACACATACACACACACACACACACACACACACACACACACACACACACACACACACACATATATATATATATATATATATATACACACACTCTCCAAGTCATTTACCTGTTACAAAGATTAAACTTTAAAAAAATCTAAGATGCTAAAAAAAACTTTATTTCTGCTTCTACTTTTCTGTCTTTGTGATCAATAAAAACATGGAAGTACTTTTATTTTATATATATCATAAATCTATTTTATAAAAAGTAATAGCTAATGATACTTATGACAAAAGAGTATTTGAATATAGTACTGTGTATATATATATATATATACTCTAAATAGCTAATAGAGAACTCATTCCCATTGCACTTCCAAACAATATTTAATAATTAAAACTAAAATGTGCTCTGAACTTATTTTAATCTGATAAACAGGGAGTGATCGTTTTACTTGTCTGTCATGGCCACTTGTTCCAGCATGGCTGTTCCTGTGTTGGACTTCCAGTTTCCTGAGATGGATGTTCTCCTAAAATACAGCCACCAAAATGAAACAAAATGAGTTCATCTTTTATCTCAAATAAAATAAAATAATGGGGATATTTTCACTGTGACAGCTGTACTTACATATAGGCTTTGTAGTCATTTCCAATTTTCTGGATCCTGATGTCGTACTTGGAGTCGATGAAGGGTTCACACGTGCTGTAGGCCTGTGTGAGAGCCACCACGCTCGCTATATCCTGGAACTTTGTGTGATTGTCCACTTTCACCTTCACACAGAGGTTAAAAATGTAAACATTATAGCCTCTCTTACATAATCTACATGTACTCCAGAATTATTGTCACTCTTATTATTTATTTAGTTATCACACTAGTTAGTTAGTTAGTTAGTTAGTTAGTTAGCTACTTAATAAATGTGATAAGTTTATCTCAAATTAATAATGGTCAAATGTTACTGTGTAAAATACATTTTACCCAGATATTTAAATTTATTTAATTTAACCATTAAAAATATATAAAATTTTTGGTTCTCTAAGAAAACATATATTTAATAAGTAACACATAACCATGTATTTTGTAAGTAATTCTTTTTTTTCCAAAAACATGGTAAAATGGCTGGCACCCCTATAGGGTTCTACAGAGAATCATTAAGGCTTTTCCTCTGAGAAACAACCAAAAAACCCCCAAAAAGGTTCTACGTTTTCTTAGAGCGTATATATATGCTAGAGGTTGAGCTGACACATACCTTACCCACACCGGAGTGGGCGTGTCCAATTTTCACCACCACAGGGAAGGTTGGCATGGTTACCTAAAGAATATCAAAATAAAAGCATGACTTACTGTATTGATGGTTAATGTCATTTCAATTTTTTTACTTTGTTGTCACTGAGCTGAGATTCAGTTAATAATCTACACCTCACTGTGGCTCCTGTAGGTTTCTATAAGATCTAATAATTAAATAAATAAATAAACCTCTCACCATCTCTTTGTAGTTTGCGTAGTAGGTTTGTTCGATCAGTGGAAATTTTTCAGCTCCCAGTTTCCTGTGTGTGCTGATCAGCTGAGCAAACTGCAGATCGCAAATAAAACAGCTGTCACACAGATTATTACACAATCATTATTCTCATTTAACTCTTCAGCAGTCTGCCCCATCTGTTCAAAAATAAAATGAGATTATTTGGGCTTGTTAATAACATTTTAATAAAAAGGAACTAAAAATTCCTGCCAGATTTAGAAACATTTCAGTAACTTTGATTATGTTGGAACTCACTGGTATGTGCTGATAAATGCCAATCAGCCATTAATTAGAAAGCACAGTCACAGCATTTACACTTAGCCATGCCCATAAAACTCCATAAAAGTCAAAGAGAGCTGAAAATGACAAAATGACAACTAAATTGTGAAAGAGCACCTCCTAAGGGCAGTGTGCTGCAAAAGTCCTGCTTCTTTTATAAGGTGCCACCTTTGTCCTGACTGAATAGCTTTGGGGGTTTTTTCAGGACATTTATATGAAGTGGCAGACAGTTGTGCAATAGAAAAGCGTTCACGTTGTTGTCTGGAGATTGTGCATTTAAATACCAATGAAGCCACTGCTCTCTGGGTGGGAAGGACATACTCTCTCCTCCTGTCAATCACAGAAATACTAGCCAATCATGGGTGTCTGTGGCTTCAGGTATGTGGAAGAGTGCTGATCGCTCAAATTTCCAAACAAATTCACTCATATTATTGTGATGAACATGATGAAGTTTTCCAATTATTTTCATCTAACAGCATGTCTCCAAGTATTTTATTCTGCTTATACCACAACAATTTATCAATGAATAATTTTTTTATTAATTAAAGAAAGACTCACTTATGTTATAGCAGCTATAAACAGTTGTTCCCTTACCAGCCTCTCTTTATTCTCTCTCTTGAAGTTAATAAGACAAAAAACTTAGCTTTTCACGTTACTGAGAAACTGCAAAAAAGTGTAAACTCCTCCTGTCCTGAAGATATGGGAAACTTTAAAGTTACAGCTTTACACCTGAGTGTTACAAACCGCTGACACTGGAGACTCCTTCCATAAATGTTACTGAACCACATTTCTCCTTACAGAAAACCATATTAGTAATATCTGTATGATTTTGTAAAGTGACTCACTGCCCATGGTTTATCACACATGTTGTATATAGACTGGAGAGAGTTGATGCTGGAAACCCCAGCGTACTGCAGACCGATGATCAGGTTCCGGAAATCAGAATTCTCCATCATGCTGAAGGCGTGTTGGCGAATGAGGACAAAGTCAGGCTTGAAAGCCCTGAGAAGAATTGTAGACATTTAAGACAAAACACAGAAATTTTGGTCAGTCAATGTCAGTCACAGTGAAAGAGGCATGGCATCTGTACCTCCATATCAGTAAAAAGGGTCATGGTCTCTGTGCCTGTCTGTCTCAAAAAAGGAGGCATGGCCTTTATATTTGTCACTTCTAATTGAGATATGTTTTTTGCGTTTAATATTTGCTTTGATATTTAGGTTAATGTAAGAACTTAATTTTATCTGCGACGATTCCGTTCTCTCATATTCGATCTGACTTCCGTGGGTGAAAGCTTCTCGTTTCGGATCCGGGGATAAAGCAGACACAGACACAGCATGTAGGTGTATGCTCAAATCCAAGGTTTACTTGTGACAGACAAATTTATATACAGTAGCTTGCGTGTGTGTACGTGCGTGTTTCTGCGTCTCTGTGTGAGGGGGCGTGTCTAGCATATAGGTGTGGGGACAGGTGGGGGACAAAGAAAAAGTGGCTTCAAACAGCTGTGGGTTAGGGATGCAGGAGACAAATGGTCTGCTGGATATGAAATGTGTAAATGTTCTTCCGGGGGGTGTGAGTGCTATTCAATTCAATTTGTATAGCTCTATAACAACAGAAACTTATGAATCTATAAATATATATATAAACCTATCTATATAGATTTATCTATATAAATCCATATCCCTAATGAGCAAGCCTGTGGTGATGGCGACAGTGGCAAGAAAAAACTTCCTGAGATAACTAAAGGAAGAAACCTTGAGAGGAACCAGACTCAAAAGGGAACCCATTCTCATCTGGGCCGCACTGTATAGTGCAATTACACCCAGTTATATATTAATAATAGGTTCAAATTAAATGTGTGTATGACAGAATATGTGTATGTTATATTAGAGTGTGTATGTCAGGATTTGTGTGTGTGTGTGTGTGTCTGTGTTTGAGTGTGTGTGTATGTTAATGTGTGTATGTCAGGAGTGTAAAGGTGTGAAAGTAAAGACACAGAAGACAATGGGACAGACAAGTGGGCTCCAAAAGCTGGTGGAGTGCTAGGTTTGGGTCAATTGATATGCTAACTTGGGAGACACGACACAATAAATCAAAATTAAAGTTAGTGGCTAGAAAGATACTGATATAAAAATGTAGCCTAAGAATTTTACCTAACAATTACTTATTATAATAAAGAATTTGATTGGCATGGGAGTTGAAAGGCGGCATGTTTGGAAATAAGAGTATATCAGTCTCTGTAGTACAACCTGCTACGTCTTACTTGGACTGTTCCCATCCGGCTCTTTGTGTGTGTGTGTGTGTGTGTGTGTGTGTGTGTGTGTGTGTGTGTGTGTGTGGGTAGGCAATGTGATGTGGTTTATTCTTCCAGCCATTAGAGCAGCATAAATATCTTGCAGAAGGCAGAGGGCTGATTGCAGGCCACACACACACGTTGTGCTTCAGATGAACCACAATGAGACACAGAACTATTTTTTTCATATTTATTGAGACATTGTTTAAGTTTGGGACAATCCTACCTTAGCTGTTGGAACCAAACCACTTTAGCTGCAAATCTATATTTATTTTCATTATGTAAACAACAAACAATTTATCTAAATCAGTACCGCATGAACACAAGCATGCAGTTTTAATTTCTTTAGGTCGTTTACTTCTCTATGTTTTGTTTTATCATGGTGTGATCAGTGTCATAATCCGCTCCTCACAACACACAACATGCCTTGAGGAATTGGCCGCACAAGCTGTGTTTCCTTCATCTCCATCACGCTCAAAGCGGAAGCGTGCACTTCCGCGTTCTTTGGACTTTGCCTTCTGTGTTTGACTAATGTTTTTGGATTACCCGTTTCACTCTGTTTGCCGATCGCTCGACCCCAGCCTGTATTGTGGACTACTCTTTTGCCTGCCGTGTTTGTACCTCTGCCTATTGTGCTTTAATAAACACCATACAGCTCTTACCCACGTTTCCTGCACTTGTGTCCCACCATGCCTCGACGGCGTGAACGCCGTGACAGAATGCTTTGCCGCAACGGACATGTAGAAGGGTCGCTGTGGATCCAGGATGGGTGTATGACCACTATATGCCCACCCTGTTTCTGCAGCAGTGGGAAATGGAGCCGCCAGAGCTGTACGATGGGGCAAAGTAAACTCCAACTGTCTTCTTACTCCACTACTCTGCTCCAGAGCCCCTTCCAGAGGCAAAAAAGGAGGTGACTGCTCCAGAGCCCCCTCCAGAGACCAAGAATGAGGCAACCGCTCCAGAGCCCCCGAAAGTGAGGCAACCGCTCCAGAGCCCCCGAAAGTGGCCGAAAATGAGGCAATCACTCCCGAGCTCCCTCAAGTGGCCGAAGAAGAGGCTACTGGTCCTGAGCTCCCTCAAATCGCCACCTCAAATAGAGGCTACTGCTCCGGGGTCCAAGCTCAAGTCCACACCAAGGTCCAGGTCCAAGTCCACACCAGAGTCCAAGTCTGCGCCGGAGTCCAGTTCCAAGTCTGCGCCAGAGTCCAGTTCCGAGTCTGTGCCAGAGTCCAGTTCCAAGTCTGTGCCAGAGTCCAAGTCCATGCTGAAGGCAAAATCTTCGCCTGAGCATGTGACCATAATGACATCTAAACCCAAGTCTGAGCTGACACAAGGGTCAGAATCCGCTCCTGTCACAGTCGCTCTCCCAGTCTCCTCCTATTCCAGTTCCAGTCAAGGTCGCTAGCATGGAGTCCACTCCTGTTCCTGTTTCCCCTTCTGTTCCAGCCAAGGTCACTCTCACAGAGCCTGTTCCAGTTCCTATTTCCGCTCCTGTTTCAGCCGAAGTGGCTCACACAGAGCCTGTTCCTGTTCTTAGTTCTATTCCTGAGCCAGCCAAGGTTGATCACACAGAGGCTGTTCTTCTTCCCACTCCAGTTCAAGCCACAGTCACTCACATGGAGCTTATTCTTCTTCCTGTACAAGTTACAGAGCCAGAGCCCGCTCCTGTCCAAGTTACCAGGCCAGAGACAGAGCCCGCTCCTGTCCAAGTCACCGGGCCAGAGCCAAAGCCTGTTCCAGCCACAGTCTCAGAGCCAGAGCCCTCTTCTCTCCAAACCACAGAGACTGTTCACATCAAGGTCACAGAGACTGTTCACATCAAGATCAAAAGACCGTTCCTGTACAAATCTCAGAGCCTGTTCCAGTGAGAGTATAAGCTACTGAACATGTTCAAGCCCAAACTACAGGACGAGTTTCAGCCCAAGCTACAGAACGAGTTCCAGCCCAAGCCACAGAGCACATTCCAGCCCAAGCTAAAGCACCTGTTCCAGCCCAAGCTAAAGCACCTGTTCCAGCTCAAGCTAAAGCACCTGTTCCAGCCCAAGCTAAAGCCCTGTTCCAGCTCAAGCTAAAGCACCTGTTCTGGTCCAAGCCTCAAGAACTGTTCAAGTTCCTGATCCTGCTCCTGTCCAGGTTACAGAACCTGCCTCTGTCATAATTACAGGGCCTGTCACCGTCATGGAGTCCACGCCTGTTTCAGTTCTGGTTTCAGTAGCACTCACAGCTCAAGTCACAGAGTCCGTTCCTGATCCTGTTCCAGCAGCAGTCATTGTCGCGACGCTCGCTATTGCTCCTGTTCCAGTAACAGTTAAAGCTCAAGTCTCAGAGACTGTTCCTCTAAACATCATAGAGACTGTTCCTCTAAATGTCACAGAGACTGTTCCTCTAAATGTCACAGAGACTATTCCCATAAATGTCACAGAGACTGTCAAAGTTATGGAACCCGTTCCAGTTCCAGTCACAGTCACGGAGCCTGTTCCTGTTTCGGTTCCAGTTCCAGTCACTGTCTGATCCCGCGCAAGTCATAGAGCCTTCTCCTGTTCCTGCCACGCTCACAGACCCTGCTCCTGCCGCGCTCACAAAGCCTGCTACTGTTCCTGCCACACTCACAAAGCCTGCCCCTGTTCCTGTCGTGCTCACCAAGCCTGCTCCTGTTCCTGTTGCGCTCACTGAGCCTGCTCCTGTTCCTGTCACTCTCACCGAGCCTGCTCCAGTTCCAGTCATGCTCACCGAGTCTGCTCCTGTTCCAGTGTCTCCAGTCAAGCATGCAGCTGTGCCTGAGTTCCTGCCTATGCCCTCATCAATACAAAAATTTTGCATCATAGAAACTAGCGATAAGCCTGCCCCTACAGGTCCAGGAAGCCCAGAAAGGCAATCTCGTTGTGCGCTCCGGGTGTAGCGCCTTTGGGTGGGGGGGGGGGTTCTGTCATGATCCACTCCTCACAACACGCACAACGCGCCTTGAGGACTTGGACACGTGCTCTGTGTTTCCTTCATCTCCGTCGCACTCAAAGCGGAAGTGCGCATTTCCTCATTCTGACGGAAACCACACGGACCGTGAGCCCATGCTCCCAGCCATTAGGCCCATCAGGTGAATGCAGGTGCATCTCATTGACGGACTATTTAGCCGTGCTATATATGGACGCTCATATGCACTCATGCTTTGCGAAGCATTAGTCTAGCCCCGTCTGCTATTGCCGAGCGTTTAAAGCTTCCCGTGTTTGCTTTCATGTGTTTTGGACTTTGCCTTCTGTGTTTGACTACTGTTTTCGGATTACCTGTTTCACTCTGTTTGCTGCTCACTCGACCCCAGCCTGTATTGTGGACTACTCTTTTGCCTGCCGTGTTTGCACCTCTGCCTATTGTGTTTTAATAAACACCATACTGCTCTTACCCACGTTTCCTTACCTGCACTTGTGTCCCACCATGCTTTGATGGCGTGAATGCCATGACAATCAGTAGGTAAGATCAATTTCATTTGGCACATAAATGTCTCAAAAGCAAGATTAATGTTCTGTAAATTTTTTTTGTTACATTCACTTAAATTGTAGTTACTTAATTTTCTTAAATTAAATAGCAATTTTTAGGATGTTGGTAAGTAATGTAAAATGTGTTTTTATATAAAATTACAATCTACATTTCTCTCTGTAATAAATTGTTACAATTGTTTTGTAATTTGTAATATTTAATTTCTACATTTGTTTTTATTTTGCAACACTACCTAGGGAATTTGATAAATCTGAAACTCAAATTTTATATCAGAAGTGAACAAATGTGTGTTGTAAAGGAATTAACAATAGCGACATTGCACAAATTGGTGAAAAATGAACTAGAACTACAAGTACCAAAATAGTTTTAGAATTATTAGCTGAAACACACCCTATTTAACTTCCACATAAAAATGTGTGTAATTCTATTTGAGAAATATTATTTAAAAATATGACATTGCCAGATATAATATATTTCATTAAAAACACTTTTAAATGTTGTTACTGTATGCCTGTAGACTCACCTCACCACCTTGGTCCCATTCCTGAGAACTTGCATGGCCACGTTGCAGGTCCCGTTAGCGTGAGACACCACACTGATGTCATGAAACTCAGCCTAGGATATAAAAATTTATTCATACAGTATATTAATCATAAATCCTAAGAAATAAAATAATAAATGTCACCTTATTTCAAACTCACTTGCTCCACCCGAATCTCATAATCTTCCTGCAGCTTTTTTCCTCTGAACACTTTGGCCCTGTGGAACACACCAACATGTATACCATCAAAGGTATGAATTCTTTCTCTGTATTTAACCTATCCAAGCAGTGAATTCACACACAAGTGAAAACTGAGCACACACATACCCAGAGCAGTGGGTATATATGCACCATGCGATGAACTATGCCTCCTGAAAGAAAAAAATCATGGACTACACGAAGAAAACTGTAAATGTAACCCTGAATTAGCACCTTTCATAAATGTTAAATAGACAACGGTCTCCTCACAGAAAACTTGACCATTTCAATGATTTTTTAATTTGCTTATTTGAAGTGTCCGCTGCACCCGTCCCTGTAAATAAGCTGATAATATAGAAACAATAACATGTTTGAATCAGAATCCAGAATTCAACAGTAGTGTGATGTAAAGAACATTACAGGTTATCTATTATGTACAACGTAAAAAGTCAAAAAGGATAAAACCAGATAAGGATAGGTTTCTTTAAAAAAGTTTCTTTAAAAAAATGAAGAAAATGCATCTATTAGCCTATAATCAGAGTAGGTCAGAGTAAGATGTACGCCACTAAAATTAAACCCTTTTTTTGTTTTGTTTTTAGATACTTCCTTTTTTCTTCACCAAACTAAACATTTTATCATTCAGTTAATGATCTTTAAATATGGCAAGAAAACTGAAACTCAGTGGTGCTACTGAGTAGTAGAAAAGTAGAAAGAAAAGTATTAGTACAAAAGTACTAATTGCTAATTTGGCAACTAGCTAGGCTGCCTTCCCGTGTTTTACATTTTAAAAAATACACCTAAAAGGTTTTTAGAATAAAAATGAGGATCTATTATGATGATTTGTTTCATTTAAGTGCTGGGAACTCCTCCAGGTGCTTCGGTTTCCTCCCACAGTCCAAAGACATGCAGATTAGGTCAACTGGCTACTCTAAATTGCCCATAGGTGTG
>JAQQZX010000015.1:323854-338537 GCA_030068355.1 Notoglanidium maculatum | reverse complement strand
CTCAAGGTTTCTTCCTTTTGCCATCTCAGGGAGTTTTTCCTGCCGCCGTCGCCACAGGCTGCTCATTAGGGATATATGTAGATAAATGTATAAGTTTATATTCAGAATTTATATACTTTTGTGAAGCTCCTTTGAGACAATGTCTGTTGTTAAAAGCGCTATACAAATAAAATTGAATTGAATTGAATTGAATTGACATGTGTAAAACACAGAGCTTCCTACAGCATTACATCTCTCAGGAATCTGAACCCTGACCTGAGACTTAAGGAGGAAAAAGCCTGGGGTATCACTCAATAAGTATGTGTAATTACATAATTTTGTAAAATTGCATTATATATTTTATTACACCACAGCACTGCTGAGTTCTGGATTGTGATTGGTCAGAAAGTGTTGGTTAATTTTCTATAACAGCAGCTCTGACTGCAGTGCAGATTTATATTAATGCTCACTCAAATACATTATCATTTCAGTAGTAAATGCTCATTCACAAGGACTTTTCTATAATGAGGTGTTTATTTAATATTTATGGAAGGTAAAGAGGTGAATCTGTAACTAAGTTTTCTGACATATTAAGGACAGAGTTGTTTATACTGCTTTGCGGTTTCTCTGTAACTTTTTTTTTTTGTGTTCTTAACATATTAATTTAGTTGGGGACTGAATGACTGTTTATAGTATTCATAATATATATATATATATATATATATATATATATATATATATATATATATATTATGCTATAATGTAATGTAAGTGAGAACAGAAACTAACTTGCTTTGTAAATATTTTAGTTAAAAAGTATGATAACCCTAACCCTATGATTTGTCATTCTTTAATAAATAAAAAAATTAATTATTGGAAAATTGCTGTGGTATGAGAGGAAAAAAGGCCACTTAATAAAACATTAACTGTACAAGTCCTATCTATTAACAATAATTTAATTATAACCTGGTAACTTTAGTATGACATTTGTCAGTCCATCACTTTAAAAGTCTTTCATGTTTTTTCTTAACCACTTTAAAAGACAACATGACTGTGAGCTTATATACCACAAATAATGCATATTCTATTAAATCACGCTTTTTCAGGGACGTGTGCTCTTTTCTGAGCTCTGCTGAGACATGTGAAGTATTTCTTGAGGACATGACATGTGTTTTATGGGCTACTCTTCACCATGGCCTCCATCATTAATCCAAAGGGATTTGATGTGAAAAAATCATGAAAGGTGGTAATAAATAATTTTCTGGATTTCTGTCAACGAGCATGACAGCAGAGCCAAACAAATTAGGGGTCTAATTAAGAAAAACACACAAATTATTTCAGAGCTTGTCATGCTTCATTGATTTGTTCACTGTCAAATTCAATACACAAATAAAGAAATAAATCTCTGTTTTGTAAACATTGTAAGTTGTTTAACATAAAAACAATATGAAATAATGCTTACATATGGGTCAAAGATGAAAAGCGTGTCAAAACAGTTAGAAAAAATATTATGCAATTTTCTTTAAAATGCTTATGAATGAGTTAAAACTCTAATTTATGAAACTGAATAACAATTTTATAGCTTTATTTTCCTGCTGATATTTTATAGACAACACATGACCACATCATATTTATGCTTGTAAATAATTTACAGTATAATAACTGAATTTAAATGCACAGACACTGCATCTTTAACCCACATTTAGGAAACATGTTAATTTATTTTATAATTATGTATTAATGAGCACTGCGATACCTGATTTTAGGTAAAGATTCAAGGACATAGCTCATAATCATGAAATCAGACACACATGATATGATAAACATTATAATAGAGACAACTGAAAATGAAGATCATGCATGATGGGGAGATGGAGGATTCGTGCTCACTGCATCATGCATGTGAGAGGAAAAACCAAAGCATTCACTCATTCAGTCACGCATGACCTCATTTTAATATACTAGCATCACATTCCACCAGTTTCATCCTTAAACTCCCACACACAATTACACGCACACCTGTTTTGGGGTTTAGAAGCTCAAAAAGCATCACCACACCTACCATTCCTGCTGTGGCTCATCGATAACCAGCAGGATTTTGAACTTCTTGGCAACGGGGACGGGTGTCTGCTCGACCAGCCCTGCAGAGGCTGCTGTTTGCTTCACTACGTTGGTGATGGAGCTGAAGAATCCTGCACCTGAGGGCTGGGCAGCAGGCTGAGGTTTCCTCTCTGGGTTCGGGCTCTGGCTCGGAGAGACCTGAGGAGCTGATTCGGATGCCGCCCCAGGTGGAGGAGGTTGGGGAGGATCGGGTTTCTGCAGTTCTGATAGGTAACCATTAGGCAGGTTGGAAATGAAGGTGCTGTCAGAGAGACGGCGACGCAGGTAGTTCATGGCTGTGGATGAGGATGTAATCTAAAATCCTGATCCAAGATGGAAGAGCCGGTGCTGCTCAGATAAACGCTGCAGAATATGTGTGAGCTTTCCGGGAGATTATCACTCACCAGAATGGAATGGGTTTCCTCTTTGCGTCTCTGTGCTTTCTCTCTGCTCTCTGTGCCTGGGATGCTGACGTCGCTGTCCTCATCCACCAATCACAAGCTTCTAGAGCCTGCAGGAGAAGCTCAGCTCAGCTCCCTCCACCCATCCCCTTCCCCCATCCAACAGCCTAACATCCACCATGGCTTTCAATCCGCTGCAGAAAGGGGGGTGGGGGGAGATAAATAAATTTAAAATGGCAAACCAGGGGGGTTTCCAATGTATGTGTGTGGAATAAAATGGAGGAGACAGAGAGATAAGCTGATCCGAAAGCACATAAAGGGGCATGAAATGTGATGTCAGATTTCATTATTACAATAAACATACAAGATAAATTAATTATCAGGGTGCATCTCTAAGCTGTGAAAGGGAATAACCTGCAATGTGTACTGCAACTGATTTTATGTTATACCACTAAATGTTATACTGTACTGAGCTCAGGTTGTAACAAACCAATAAATAAATGCAAATAATGTGCTGATAACAGATAGTTCTATACAGGAAACTTTATCCCCCCAAAAAGCTTACCTGGCATTTTAATCACAAAATGAGGGTACGGGATGTTCACTACGTTTTGTCTGAGCATCAAGAAATATTCAAGTTATGGATATAAGAATCTTTATATAAACACCATATAAACATGTTTTTTTATGTAAACACCATCTGGATTCAAATTGTACATTATGTTCATATTAATTGTGCGTTAAACGTAATATATTTTATTTTTATTATCATTTTTCCTGTTGTGAACGTCACAGCTACAGGCCAAACCCACAGCACAATAGATATTGGGCTAATTTGCTGAGATGTTTTGCTAGCTCACTGGCTAGCCCATTTTGTTTAAGAAATAACGGTTTAACATTTTAAATAATTATAATTATGATTGTATAAAGGTGGTTTGCATGTCTAGTTTCCAAATATAAACCTATCTGTTCTTCGAATTTAATTCAAATATTAGTGTTTCGTGTAGTTAGCTGACCTACCCTCAGATATAACTCCACTTTGAACCAAACCTCTAGATTGTTAGCAAATTAGCTTGTAAGGTAAACCAGCCCCGTTTGCATGCTAGCTGTTTAACAGAAGGACTCTGCGGCGTCGTTGTTGCACTTTTAACTTTTAATCTTTGCTAGTTATATTATTTAGTGACTACATTTGCTGCTAAGATCTACTGTAATTAGTCAGTCGTGTAATTAACGCCTTAATCACGTTTTCTGGCTTTTTGCAAAAGAAAACGACTCGAAGTTTATAAGCCAGATCACTTTTTTCTCGTTAAGGCTAAGCTAGCTAGCTACGACTGGTCTAGCTAGCTAGCTTGGCTAGCTTTTAAGCTAAATGATTCTTACGAGAATGGACCTTTTGAGCCACCAATTTATGGATAAAATGAACAATAACATCGGAAGACTTCACTACGATTCTTATGATGGTGAGTGGTTGTAATGTTCAAAATGTAAGGTTGTAATCTATGTTATTAGCTAGTTAGCTACACAATAAGTAGTTTGCGAGCTAGTTAGCTATATAATACGTATGTAGCCTGTACAAGACTGATAGAAGTTCTGATAAACTGTTTGTTAATGAATAATAATATGAAAGCGAAATAACATTTTTTGTTCTTTTTTTGTTTCAAAGTCATGTATGTTCCTGTTTTGTTTTCGTTGAGTTTGAAATGTTTAGCTAGCATTCAAGGATTCCCATAAATGTATTTTCTTCTTTTGCTTCCACAATTTTTTAAACGTGCTCCAGAATATTCACATTTATTAGCGCTAGATATTAAACTAATACTTTCAGTTTATTGATCATGCAGTGTTCAGGTTGCGTAATGACAGGTGAAACTGGAAATTCAGTGATTATGCATCTGTTTGTTTTATTGTTTTTCTGTTATCTGTAATGTTAGATGATTCCGGGGATTCCAGGATGCACACTTTGTCCTCTTCCACAGGAAACAGCAGGACAGGGACACCGATAAGCCCGATTAAAAGGAAGTTCGATGATGTTGAAGTGGGGAGCGGACAGGAGTATGAAAATGAACAAATGGCCAAGATGAGCTGCCTTCTTTCCTCTCACCTGTACGTTTAAAGTCATAATCTATAGTCAAGCACTTTATCGCAGGGTGCCAACTCTTTCCATGGGACAGTAGTTTCAAAAGTTGACATTTGAATTCAAGGAACTAACTTGCATATTCACTGAATCGTCATGAACATGTAATTTGCAAATCAAAATGTTTCATATGAAGAAGGAATATATTACGAAGACAGTAGAGATAGAAAATTATATATTAATTATTATTAATAAATAGTAACTTAATAGAAATATCATTAATTGCTGCAACACTATATATTTACAAAGTTCTGTTGTTTGTTACAAATTAAGCAGTACTACTGAGGAGTTGGAGACACTTGGGAAACAGTTACAGATGGGATAACTCACTTATTTTTACTGAACATGTTGTATTGGTTTAAGGGGAAATGCAACAGATGGAGACACCAGGCCAGAACCTTGGACTCACTGCCACAACCCGTTTGAGCACGCTTCCTCTGCCATCAGTGGGCTCCACGCTGGCCATCTGTACTCCCCGTTCCACTTCTACGCCATGGAGCAGCCTCTTGCTCTGACCAAAAACAGCACAGAAATGCCCAGGTCCTCCTTTCTGCCTTCACTCAACTCTACAGAGCGACAGCAGGTCGGTTATCAGTGCCGTTCCTCGGTGTAGCATTGAAGGGGGACAAAAACATTATACTGCATAATTAACACTGAGAAAATATTGAGAAAACGAGCACATTAAAGTAAACCTGTGACCGTCAAAAGCTGCTGTTATAGAAAATTAATGAATCAGAATGAAGAATTCAGATTAACAGTGGCAAAGTGAAGAACTGTGCTGTATATATGTGTTTAAAATTTGCTCAGAATCGTCCATCGGTGATCACCTGTGCTCCGGCAAGTAACAGAACATGCAGCCTCTCAAACTGCCACATGTCTCCGAATGGCTTCTCCTCCGTTCTGAATGATGTCAAGAGCAAAGCTAACGGTAAGGACTGTTGTTTCATTTGGTGTAAAATTATTTTTTTAAGGGGGAAAAAAACACTAAATAAATGAAAACAAATACAATGAACAAAAATGTAAGTTGTACATTTTATATATGGGGAAAAAGTCAGTGCATTTTGCAATGAGGCACAGAACTAAAATGCATAGTGCAGCGCTCCAGACTAACTTTTTCCACTAATATCAGTGTTGCTCCTTACTGAAGATTTTAGAGGTACTAGCACAATTTTTAAATCTACATGTAACTAGGTAAGTGTCCTAGGAAATGGCTAGGATATGCAAATTAGATAAACATCAACCACACAGATTGTATTTGACTCATCAGTTCATGCCGTTAGACATTATAACTGTATTTTCAATAGATAAAATTGTCTTTCAATCTGCATTTCTGTCGAATGTAGAACGCCCTTGACATTCTAGAACGTACGGTGGCACTGAAGTAGTTAAATCCTCTAAATTGCGAAGTGAGGCCTCCATGGATAGAACTTGTCTTTCCAGCACATCTCTCAGATGCTTGATCGAACTGAGATCTGCGGAATTTGGAGGCCAAGTCCACGACTTGAACTCACTGTCCTGTTCCTTAAACCATTCCTGAACAATGTTTGCAATGTGGCAGGGCACATAATCCTGCTGAAGGAGACCACTGCCATTAGGGGTCACCATTACCATGAAAGGGTGTACTTGCTCTTCAACAATGTTTAGGTAGGTGGTATGTTTCAAAGAAACTTCTGCGTGAATGCCTGGACCCAAGTGTCCCAGCAGAACATTGACCGGAGCATCACATTTCCTTTGCCACCTTGCCTTCTTCCTATAGTGCTTCCTGGTGCCATCTCTTCCCAAGGTAAGCAATGTACACACATCTGGCCATTCACATGGTCACCTTCTTCCATTGCTCTATGGTCCAGTTCTGATAATCACGTGCCTATTGTAGGAGCTTTTGATGGTGGTTTCTGACCGCTCTGCACCTACGCAGCCCCCAACACAGCAAGCTGCGATGTACTGTGTGTTCTGTCACCTTTCTATCATAGCCAGCATTAACCTTTTCAGCAGTTTGTGCTACAGTAGCTCTTCTGTGGCTTAGAACCAGACAGGCTAGCCTTCACTACCCATGTGCGTTAATGAGCCTTGGTGGCCCATCACCCTGTTGCAGGTTCACCTGTTGTCCTTCCTTGGACCCCTTTTGGAAGGTATCTACCACTGCATACCAGGAACACCCCACAAGACCTGCTGTTTTGGAGATGCTCTGAGCCAGTCATCTAAACATCACAATTTGTCCCTTGTCAAAGTCGCTCACATCCTTACACTTGCCCATTTTTCCTGCTTCTAACACATCAACTTCAATAACTTGACTGTTCACCTGCTGCCGAATATATCCCACCCCTTAACAAGTGACACTTTAGTGAGATAGTTATTCACTCCACCTGCCAGTGGTTGTAATGATAGGGCTGATGTATGTGGGTGTTTGTGTGTAGCTTAAAAGTTTAGAAAGTGCTTTTTGGTCACACACCCAGCGATTAAATATTTAAAATGACCAAATATGAGCAAAGAATATGGTTAGAAACTTGTTTATAGTTTATCCTCTCTGTGTGTGTGTGTGTGTGTGTGTGTGTGTGTGTGGTATATATGTGTGTGTGTGTGTGAGAGAGAGAGAGAGGCAAAATGAACCTGCTACCTTAAACACCATCTGAACATCTCCATCTCTCTCCCTCTTGTTAGCCAATGCTGTGTGTGATCCTGTGATAGAGGAACATTTCCGCCGCAGTCTGGGGAACATCTACAGAGAGCCAGAGGTGGCATCTAACTCCATCTCCATCACCGGCTCGGTGGATGATCACTTCGCCCAGGCGCTGGGAGACACCTGGTTACAGATCAAAGCCAAGGGCAGCGGCTCCCGGAGTCCCCAGTCCACTTCATAAAATTCTCCAGAGAACCTGTCTGAACCTTAAGGGTTGGTTTGTCCTTGGCTAAACTCCTTTCACACCAAGTCTGAGCTCAAAAATTATTATTATTATTATTATTATTATTATTAGGATAAACAATGATATAGATTTCCCTTTTTTTTCTCTTATTGGCCATCTTGAAACTGACTGCAGACCATTAATATCTCGTACAAGATCATGTTAGGTTACAGACTGAAATCAATTGTGCAGGAATGATGGCACTACATTTAAAGCAGCAGTATGTTTAAACCTTCCCCTCAGCCAACTTTCAGCCATTTTACGCCACACAAGTCACCATTGTGCTCTGATTTATAATTCTGCATATATATATATATAATTTTTTTTTTTTTTTTTTTTTTTTTTTTTTTTTTTTTTTTTTTTAATCAACAACTGTGCTGCTGTACATTATAAATGATTATTTGAGCAAGGGAGTGTGAATCTGATAACTATGGGATTGGAACAAGACCGAAACTCTCAACTCGGAATCAAAGTTATAGGGTTAGGGCATCAGCTCTGTCTTTGGGCTTAGTGTAGAAGCTTGGGGAAAAAAAAGTATCAGTTTTATACACTTCCTGCAGTGAGTTGATTCAGAGTCTAATCGCTTTCTCAGTAGAGTTCGCTTAGAAGTAGATCAAAACCACTTTGCTCAGATGCTTTTTGACTGGAGTGTGATCGCTCGATGGTGGAGAGGTGGAGAATATACCAGGGTTCTGTTCAAACACCCTGAATATTGCAGCGTTTCCTATACACTGTGGTTTGCTTAATACCACATTGCTCCCTTGTGATCGGGTCAGATAACACACCACTGTCTATATTTTATATGCATTTACAGACCTGCAGAGCCATAAACCAGACAGAAAAGGTGATGGGGCTGAGTGCCAGTGGATGTCGGCAGAGCTAGTTGTATAAACAGATGCGTGTACTTGCGTTGCACAGTGTTCCTACGGTGTATAAGCCTTTTAACCATTACAGACACCTGTAAGACCAATATTTAACGTGAAACAGTGCCTTGTTTAGCATATACACATATAGTAGAGTCGTTTTTCATGTTGTCCTAAAATTGGAGAAACTTGTACACGGCTTGGTGTGAAAGGTTAAAAAAATTTTCAGACGGATTTATGTGAACAGGGCCATGAACAAATGTCATTCATGGAGGATTTTTTTTTTTTTTTTTTTTAAAGGGCTGCCAAAGATGATTTCTACTATTTTGAACATTTGCTGTATTTTATAACCATCTCAAACATACAGATTTTTGGATTTAAAACGAAACAAACAAAAAAGCAACTTACAATCCAAGAGTATCAGGGGATTCTGTTATCAGGTGAATTGTCTTTTGGAGCTTTGATAATTCTACAGTTATTCAAAATTATACAAGTTCTGGGCTTTGGACTGAGGATACGTTTAACTTTTCATCTCTAATACACACACTCATTAACCTGACACACACACAACTTGTCTATTTTATTTGTAATCTTTAATCTGCTTAAGTATGTACTTCAAATAGCTGGTATCTATTACACACAGACTTCTATCTTTATACCGTTTGTTCTTAGTTTTATTTTTTAATCAGTAATGGTTTTAGAAAGTCCTGCTGCTGGAACAGTGTACTCAATATATTTTTTTAACAAATGTCTTTTAGATATGATGGCACCTTGCTTAGAAGCACAGCCTCTGGAAAGGCATTTACATGCAGTATACACAGCTTTTTAAATAATTATTTCAGTTTCACAGATTTATAATGCTTTTTACAGGACAGAGCGAAACGAACAGCAGCTTCTCTTTTACACTGACGTGGTGATCTACAGTTTTATTAACATATTTGATGCTTTTTCCCCCCAAACATAGCATCCCTGATGCATCCTACTTCTGGAGTAGTTATGTGCCAATATATAGTTTCCATGTTTCATCACACTATTACAGTACTTTTAAAAAAAAAAAAAAAAAAAAACTATTTACCGCATGTTTTTCTTATGCAGTAAAAAGAATTTGCTGCATAGTGGATATAATCGAGTGCAAAGTGGCTTCTAGATGGAAAGAAGAAAATCAACATCCTACCAAAAAAAAAGCAATCCAAAAATAACTTGATTCATGTTATTTGATCATTTTCTTCACAACTGATAAAGGAACATTTGTAGATTTGCCAAATTTTGTATTGGAGCTCAGAATTTTAACAGAAGACGTCACTTCTTTTTCCCCCCCAACATTAAAAATGACAGTCAGCCAATCAACATGTGAATCTTAAATGATTGACAGTTGTGTAGTTGCCCCGCTTTCTCCTCATGTCACATTAGTCACATGTTTTTGCTACCACACTTGTCTGGAGATGCGCTTTCTGGGAAATGTTTAAAATTCACAAATGGTATCTTTTTGGCTTGGATGAGAAAAAAGGTTGACCATTTAGTCAAATAGATTAAATAGTTCAACTACTAATTGTTATATCTAATGATTTCCAAATTATTTTAACAATAATGATAATTATAAGGTGGTAAGCGACACTGTACCCCACAGCAGGACTGCGTGTTGCTCTGTGGTGTTGAGTAATTACTGGTGTTGGTGTAAATCCGCACATGCGAAACACACTAAATGTCTCTGGTATTAATCAAGACAAAATCTTTTCCCTGTTTTTTCTTTTTTAGTCTGCATAAACCTTTGTACTCAATATGGCATACATTCATACAACTTGTGGCGTACAGTCGTGCTCTTGTTCACATTTCTTTCACATTTCTTTAAAATCAGTATTAAAACAGCAGTCTTTATCCAAACAGGACAGATTTTATCTTTTTCAAAAAAGGCAGTGCTGTAGTCTTGTCCAAATGAAACTTGATAAATTTTATTCCCACTGATTGGCACATGGGTTTTTTGTTTGTTTGTTTTTTGGGAGGTTTTTTTGGTCCTACGTAACTTTGTTGGCCCTCCCACTTTCCAGCTATGATCATGTCCGCTCTGGTTTTCCACTTCCCATGGCTGGCGCATGATGCTCCCTCATTTACACCTCGTTTTTCCAACTGCGAGTCGAGTTTGAGTTGAGAATCTCGAGTCTCTATTTATTTCTCACTAAGCGAGAGGTGTTTGCTGAATAAACATGTGCCAAGATGAAGTTTTCTTATCTTCGTAATCCCCTAACTCTTTCAGAACGCTATGACCGCAGTATCATAATTGTAAATGGGCTGGGAGTGAGTTTCTATGGTAACAGTTTACATTAATGTTACATGGCTGTTATCAGTAGTTTTCAAATTGTATAACTGTTGATTTCACAGAAACAGATTTCACCATCATGCTTAAATCATTTATTCATTTCAATTACACACTAATGAAAATTTTTTAAGCTAATTTTCATTAAAAGAAAAGCAATTACAAAGTAAATTGATAAATTAAGACATATAAGAGTAGCCATTCAGTTATGACAAAAGTAATGGTGACCAATAAGAAGAGGAGGCATTAATGCGTGTGAGCGTGTTAGCTAACGTGCTGTGGTGACTGAGATGCATTACTGGAAGATTCAGCTAGGCAGCGCTCTTTCACTGTTTAGTGGCCATTTTGTCATTTTGCATCTCTCTGGTGAGCTTTGCCTTTTATAGGGTGTGTGGGTTTGGCTACATTTTAATGATACGCAAGCTTGTAGAAAGTAACATCTTGGTAAATTGGTATTTATCAGCGTACACGTGTTAGTACGAAGAAACTCGAAGTTACAAAGTGTATATAAATTTTATTCATACAGCGCTTTTAACTATGGACATTGTCACAAAGCAGCTCTATAGTCAGGAGTACAGCACAGTAAATCAGGAGTGAATTTTTATTTTTGTTTGTGATAAATATTGTTTAAATTCTGAGTTATAGCATGTAATAGATTGTTAGCACATGCTTACTATTGAGCACCAGAACAAAACCGCTAAAGGGCCTGTTTAAATATTAAGGTATAAATGTAAAATAATTGTTTAATTAATATTTTAAAATAATTCAACATGAAGCACAATGTTTCTGACCCATAGCTCCCCCCCCTGAAAGCGAATATTAATTCCACCAAGCTTTTCTTATTTTTCTCTCTGTAGCAGAAACACACTCTTGTGTAATATGAAATGACAATCATTACGCAGTGCGTGATGAATGACCAGTTTTTAATCTCTTGATTATTACTTAAAACTTCACATTATCTTCATATTTAATATCCATTTCGCATGCCTATTTTTACATTTTCTCTGTTTTGTTTGCTTGAAAAAAGTTGATCTTTTTTGTCTGAGGAACTGTTAGAGGTCAGTTGACTTTGAGGAAGTTTCAGAATCACGTGTACGACGATGTTTGTGTGTTGTACATGGTTAAAGCAGTAAAGGGGCTGTGTCCTCGCTTTGTAAGAGCTTTCAAAATAAATAGTCAGAATAGTATAGCTAGGTTATATGTAACTCTATTTACGTATTTGCCTGTTTTTTTTTTTTTTTGTCTTACTAGTGCCACTTTTATATTCTTTAAACATGAGAAAATAAATTTAACAAGTCTTTTAACAAATGCCTAATGATTGTTGTTATTTAAGGGGGTGTGGCTTGCATACTAATGACGCAAACTGAGTTTTATTTCATTTCTAAACATTTTTCTAAAAATCATAAGTCTATTTCATCTCAAATGTTAAGTGTACATGTCTGCGTAATTTATGACACTGTATCTGGAATGTTCTGGAAGTAGCCATGTTGGAAAACTGGAGTGACTTTTCCCCCTTAACACAGTTCTCTAGATTCTGTAGTGTGATTTAGGACGAGTCAGCCAAACACAGAAGGGACGAGGACCACTGGGGTGAAATGAAGAAAAATGTAGATGGAAATGCACTTGACAAAATTAGGGGGGAGGTAATGTCCACCTTATGCCCCAAACTTCACTTCAGCTCATATCAGGTTAAGTCACACAAAAAGACTTCAGATGAAGGTTCATCCAGAGAGAAATAAGCGAGTGTGTGTTAATAAGAGTGTTGTGATTAAAGATAATTCATCTGAAGTTTTGGAGCAACTTGATCACTTCAAATACTACCTCAAAATTCCTTTGCATACCTCTAGGGGGCAACATTGGTATGCATTCTGCTATATCATTCTATTTTCCTGACCATCAATCTGTCTGGATTGAAAAAAAAAAATAATTTCTTCTTGTTTCTATATTTTTAGTGAAGTACATGACCGTTAACCCCAAATATGTCTTCTCCTTCAGGCTGTAATTTTCTAAATCATAATTAAGAGACAAGTTCAATAGAACCCATTTCCACCTCTCCTGTCTATCATTACATGTCCTACATGAACTCCTCTGAGGATGTCGGACATTGCTGTTGCTGTAAAAGTACCGTTTCTGAATTTTATACGCTGTATTACTGTTGAAAGCTGAAGCTTCTCACATTAGTAGTGTATTTTGTGTAGATTATTTTTGCAGTGGGCATTGCTGTCTGAAGATTTGCATAATTACTTGTAGATTATTCGAGCTTTATCCATCCGTCTCCAGCTTCCTCCTCCTCTGAAGAGAATGTGAGCTCATCCTCAGGGGACAGAGAATCTAAAATAGATCCTTTAAACAAGCGCAGTAAGCACACGTGCACAGGGTGCAGATGTAAGTGAAGCTGGCAGGATGGATGGAGCACTCTGGCCTTGCAGCTTCACTACATCACCGCTGCAGTGTGTGGAACACTGATCAAGGCTGAAAAATGCAAAGGTGAAAGGTAAGAGGTTTTCAGGTGGCTTTTTTATCGTGAGAACCGTGATGAGTTGCAGAACCCTGATCTGATTAGCATGGCACCCTGAGTGACCTGGAGGTTCATTCAGTCTGTCATCTCCACTGCGTACTCCTCCACCCCTCACTGAGAACCAAGGAAAGAACACGGTCACTCCTCATCACGAGAACAGACATGGAACCTGTCAGTGTGCCTCAGCATCAAGGAACCGGCCTGCTTCTCATACTAATCTTACTCTTTTACCAAATGCTATTCACAATGCTAGGGATGCTGTATAGTATAACTTTTTTGTTTCTTTTTTCAATTAACCATTGGAATAAGGAATTAATATAATTAATATTTAATGAAACCATGTTGTCTCTTAGAGAGAATAACAACACTGAGTCTCATTCAGAATATTTTATTTTCTTTGTTTTGTTTAGGTTTGTGCATGTTGACATCAGCTTCATCTTCCCTTCACATGACTGAACACGGTTCAAATCTGGAGACTGAAAAGGTGGAATTTGTGTTCTGTAACTGCTGTAATTTTTTGTCATTATTTCATTAAAAATTCCTCTGTAATCTCCAGGCAGAGGAAATGAGGTTTTTCTGGTACACAGCAGAATTCATCATTTCACCAAACCAAAATTCCATGCCAATTTTAACCTTTCATGGTTAAAGTTGTGTAATGTCCAAGAGACACTTTAGTTTCTGCTTTCACCTACAGTACTTTATAGCTGAGACAAAGTCACTCCCTCACCAGCCAATCTTCTGTTTTCACTCACTGTGACTGTTACAAAGTGTTGACACTGGAGATAAATGTTACATAAATGTCTCCTAGCCAGAAACATCGCCTCTTAATTGATCATATGTTTTACTTGGTTAAACACAAATTATTAGCATTAGTTCATGTGGAGCATGCTCTATATGCATACCTTCAAACGAGCTGTTACTATAGAAATGATGAGGCATTATAACCAGCGCATTAATATAAGCTGTTTTCCACGATACTGCCAGTGTGGCTGTCTGAGCCGTGCGGTTATACAGAATTATTACACAGCTTTGTTGAATACTCAATTATGATGGTCAATTACAACATCCTTTGATTTCTGAATAACAGAGTTGCTATGGAAACAATTCTGATCATAGACTCTGGAGAACAACAATCATAATCCACAGCAAGAAGTCCAGTAAATTTTATTGCTTTAATAATCCAATTCACAACATCAGCTCATTCTCTACACCGTGCAGCAAAGACAAAATGTTACTCCACCAGAAACATCATGGAGGATTTTTCTCATATTAATTTTAATGCTCAATTTAAAGAGAATTATAATAGTTCCAACTGCAGAATTTAACAACAAAGAAGCAATAAAATTATTTTTAAATTAATATTTTCGATTTCCATCCATCCATTATCTATACTGCTTTATCTATCTTGGTCGCGGGGAAGCTGGAGCCAATCCCAGCATCTTCGGGCGAGAGGCGGGGTACACCCTGGGCAGGTCGCCAG
>JAQQZX010000015.1:264491-293398 GCA_030068355.1 Notoglanidium maculatum | reverse complement strand
TTGGAATATGCCCGTGCCATCAGGGAAGAAGAAATTCACTGATGGAATAACCTGGTCATTCAGTATATTCAGGTAGTTAGCTGACCTCATTCTTTGGACACATAACATTGCTGAACCTAGACCTGACCTTCTGCAGCAACCCAGATCACCTCACTGCCCCCACAGGCTTGTACGGTTGGCACTAGGCATGATGGCTGCATCACTTCATGTGCCTCTCTTCTTACCCTGATGCACCCATTACTCTGGAACCGTGTAAATCTGGACTCATCAGACCACATGACCTTCTTCCATTGCTCCAGAGTCCAGTCTTTATGCTCCCTAGCAAATTGAAGCCTTTTTTCCGATTAGCTTTAATGATCAGTGGTTTTCATAAGGATACACAGATGTTTTGTCCCAATCCCTTGAGTTCCCTTCACATTGTGCATGTGGAAATGTTCTTACTGTCACTGATAAACATAGCCATGAGATCAGCTGTTGATTTTTTTACAATTTTTGTTTTCACCAAATGTTTCAGTGATCACCGATCACAATCACTCAAGATTTTTTTCCGACCACATTTCTTCTGCAAATATGATGGTTCCCCACTATCCTTCCAGTATTTAATAATGCATTGGACAGTTCTTAATCCAATTTTAGTAGTTTCAGCAATTTCCTTAGATGTATTCTTTGATTGATGCATGCCAATAATTTGACCCTTCTGAAACAGATTACTATCTTTTCCACAACCACAGGATGTGTCTTCCGATATGGTTGTTTAAGAAATGAGAAGCTACTCACTGCATCAATTAGGGTTAAATAACTTGTTGCCAGCTGAAACATAATCAACCATGCAGTAATTATCCAATGGGAGGCTCTGACCTATTTGCTTTGTTAAATCTATGTGGTAACCTCTTTTTTGGACAGGCAGTGTATTTTCAATAGGGTTGAGGTCAGGACTTGTTTTAAGCTTAATGTTAGCTTAAAGTTGATGTAATGCTTTATCCATTCCACAACCAGCTTTGACGTGTGTTTGGGTCATTGTCCTGTTGGAACACCCAGTCGTGTCCAAGTTTCAACCATCTCGCTGATGGTTTGAGGTTCTGATGAAGAATTCTGTGGTTCCTCATTATTTCATCCACTTTGTGCAGTGCACCAGTTCCACTGGCAGCAAAACAGGCCTAGATAATGATGCTACCACCACCATGATTAACAGTGTTCTGCTGTTTTTCTGGTCATTGTGGACAAACATCCTTGACTATAGACAGTGTGCCAGCAGCTTCCAGTTCATGGCAAGTATGTGTCTTGATGGCTCCTGAGTGGTTCCTGACCTTTCTGAACATGAAATTTCCTCTCAGTTGAGGGTGACATTTTGGGTCTTTTTTGAAACCTTGGCAAAGTTGCCATTAACTTCCCATTAACTTGTTCTTATCAATCAAACAAACCCATTTTATGTTGTGTACAGAGAAGATACTAGCTGTAGTCAATCATGATGATAAACAGGAAGTTAAGAGGCCTTGACAAGTTACACATTTTGGATAATATCCAAAAAGAACTTTTTCAAATATATGTGGTCTGTGCTTACAAATCGGATTCTGAGCCAGGAAACACAGAAATGCATTTGAACTCTACCAATTCCACCAAGAACAGTGGTCAAATATCCAACCAAAATTCTGCAGAAACTTGTTGATGGATACAACAATCATCTGGTCAAGGTGAAACTCGCTAAGGGACAGTTAACCAGATATTAGGTATGCTGTATGAATATTTTTGACAGGCATATTTTGATTTCAGAAAATCCAAAATAAATTAAAACTTTTTAAAAATATATATTTTTTACAATAAATTAATAACAGTTCAAAGAAATCATTGAAAGCCCAATATTGCCATGACATTCATGTCCATGATGACTTTATGGAAACTTGTGACCTCTACTGTAACTACTGACATGAGTGCTTTTTAAAAGTTACTTAAGTGTTACTCACACATGGGTGCGGAGTCTGTCTAAAGCAAAGGCATATCTCAGTTATGCTTGAGTCTGTTATCTTGAACTTAAGCTCATGTTTCTTGCATGATATTGGCTCAAGTGAGGAGCAGTGTTCAGTCCAGTGCCACCATCTGACAGTTTGATGTAACCACAATATGTTATGCTGAGATTTATGTTTTGGCTGTAAATACACTCACACACTATGGAATATCATTTGAGGATAAAAATTAAGTGCATATATTCATCAATTAATTAATATCCATAAAATCCATAAAAAGTTTTGGAGTGAATATTTTATGGATAGAATGATGAATGAAGATAAAGTTTTTCTGTATTCTCCATTTTCTATAGAGTGCATAAAATTAACATGAACACTGACTTTATTTTATTAATTCAACAAATAAAACTAAAGAATTAAATCTCCTACATCCAGCACACACATTACAATTTTATCACCTTGATTTAGCATCTCATGGCTTCATTAAGCTAGGCATGAGTAACTCTCAGAGTAAATTGTTAAATAACAGTCTACGCTGGATCAAGTGCTATTCTCGGTGCTGCTGAACAATGAGTGTGGAAGCCATTTTGTTAAATTAAACCAGTGATTAATGTTATCATTTCAACTGGTACTATTCATGCAATAATATATTGATGATGTTTGAGACTCCTATTAGATTTATTTTAATAATCTGAAGGGCAGAAAATCCACTTAAGCTGCTGCATAACCTGACTCTTACTTCTCCTGTGAAGGTTAAGGTTATGATTAGGGGTGAGGTTAGTGTTAGTTTGAATGATAGGAATTTTTTCCTATGATCAGGCATAATAAGAAGAAAGTTTGCATTAAATCTACACCATCTATGGGCCAGTTAAAAAAATACAACCATTTTATGATAATCTTGGTTCGGTGGTGATTTTGAGCTCTTTGTTTCTTCAAGAATCAGCTTCAGCAAAAAGTTAATCTTTTAAAGAAACCATTAGAAACATAACAGAATTCTGCTGAATCTTCATGGGTTGTAATGTATTTCTAATGGTTTGTAATGGTAGTTTAAAGGCATGTGTTTCTGATGGTGCCTGATGGTAATCATCCATCCATGAAAGACGACCTTATTGGGTTCTGGTGATATTTAAAAGCAACCAGAAGGTCCCTAATGAAAACCATTAAACTAATTTTAATTAAGGTTCATTATGTGATGGAACCCATTAGAGATTCTCATAATGGATTGTAATTCACAGCACTGCTTACCTCCACCATTTTTCCCACACAGGTATGGGAATCTCCACACATTTCCAAGCCCAATGGCATATCCTATACAGGACAGTAGGAAGTCAAACTTTCCCGCCCATGTTTCCCTGTCAGGAATATCCTTTTTCTTCTTCTTTTCATCATTCTGTTCTTCCTGTACCTCCTCTGGTTTGGATCTTTCATGGGTCATAACCTCATTCAGCTCCATGGCTACTTGACCGTCCACTGTGGTGGTTTTAGCTCCATTTTTTGCCATTTCTCTGGATTTGGCTGAGCTCAAGCTCCTCTTAACTGCGAGGCGCGAGACTTCAGCACCGGTCCACGTAGACAGCAGCTTTGCACACTTTTTTAGTAATTTTTAAAAATGATTTTCTCTTCAAATCCTACAGATTTGTGATGTTTATAAAAGGATGTGTGGTGTCACACAGCAGCTCTTCAATTACAGTTAATCTGAAAAAGAAATTAAATAATTGGTCGTCAAATCTCATGTTTTTTTCACTCCTTATTTTTCCTTCATGTATTAAATCAATACTGAGGTGCTCAGTTCTCCAGAAGTGCAGATTTCTCCCCAGTGACCTCCCATCATTCAACAATTTAACTATAAATTATGCTTTTTTGTTGTTAATTTACAACCACTGACAGCTATAGAGGTTCCACACAATGCAATCCTGTCAGGAAATGGCCTGATAACTGCTTCTCCTGTACATATACTGCTAATTTTAGTTTTTTTTAATTGATTAATTTAATTGATTATTAAGACATTAAATTATTGCAATATTAATTATCTCTGCAGTGAACATATCTCTGATAAATATCATCCTAATTTATATATGCAGTAATTTCATAAGAGTTATTCAGAAAACTGAATATTAAATCTTTTACATTAGTTGGAATGTGTACTGTATCTTAATAAGTCTTAATTGCTATTCCACATGTTAGCTAATAATACTTTTGTTAATAATGTTTACATCCTCTGTCTGTTCCTGCTTGTGACTAAATAAACATATGCAAAAAAAACAATGGTTATAGATTCATAGCTATAAGCTTTATGTCTAATATATAATCTGTAATAAAGAGGATGATGTTGTGAGGATGCTGAAGTCCACGCTGCATTCCATACCTTTTGTTTGTTACAAGCAGAAAATATTGTGTAAAGATATTAGAGCACAAGAACCTCAATTGGTTCTGCAACTGACTGCGATCAGATGTCAATGTTTGTATGCTTTAAAGCTGAATAAATTGCACAAATAATAATAATAATAATAATAATAAGAAGAAGAAGAAGAAGAAGAAGAAGAACCTAATAATAAAATACATTACCATCTGCTAGAAAAAATAATGCATGCCTACTCACAGTAAAGCTCTGAATATCCTGCAAAACGTTTTCTTTTCACTCATGTAAACGAGGTTCTGTGGGATCTGAAGGTTCTGTAGGCTCTGTAGATTTCTCTCAGAGTTGTAAACTTGCAGTATTGCTCAGAATATAAATGTGTTTTATTCCCATTAAAGCAAAGACATTTGAAGCAAAGATCTAAAATGTTCCTCGGAGAAGGGGGGAAGGAGCGCGTGTGTGTGTGTGAGAGATTGTGTGTGTGCGTGTGCAAATGTATGTGTGTGAGGGTGTGTGTGACAGTCCAGAGGCTGATGAACATGTTCAGTCCAGAGGAGCAGAAACAGCGTTGCTGTAGCATGTGTGTAAAACACCAATGAGCGGGAAACACACACACACACACGCTCCTCCAACTCCACCTACATCACACCAATGTCATCTGAAAGTCAATCCCTCCTTCTCTCTCTATCTGTCTGTTTCTCCCTCATTCTCTCTCTGTCCATCTGCCTGTCTGTTGCGCTCTCCTCATCTGTCTATCTGTCTCTCTCTCTGTCTCTTCTGCCTTGTCTTGCTGTCTATATATCTCATTGTCCTTTTCTCTCACAGCATCTATCTATCTATCTATCTATCTATCTATCTATCACTCTGTTTGTGTGTTCTTTCTCTCTCTCTCTCTCTCTCTCTCGTCCCTGTACCCTGCTGTTGGTCCTGCAGTAAAATCCAATAACACTGACATTTAGATGCATTCTTTAATGCTCATTTTTTTCATTTATTTATTTAATCAATTAAGTATTTATTTATTTACTTACTTTCTTATTATGAACACATCCTCTGAGTCCCATACAATAACTGCATTTATAAAAATCATGATATTTTTAATATGTCACATCTTTGAGCATCATTTTTCAAAAAAATGTCCCGGACGTATGTTCTGAAATGACTCATCCAACACACACACACACACACACATGCGCACATGCACACACATATTATGTCTTTTAATTTTGTCACAGAATTTTTTTTCTCAGCTAATTAAATTTTTCACATCTATTGCAGTAGATTTTAGTTTTCATGTGTTTCGTTGTTCACATGACATCATTCATTTACTGCATTCACTCATCATGTAAAATGTATGTGATTTTTCTGTAAGGGTCAAATGACAAAACACACAAAGCAAGGGCAGTGGTTGATTATTTTCCTCTAAGTGTTTTTTTCCTCTTATACCACAGCACTTTACTTTCACAGCACTTTCTTCTGTTGGCTTATTCCCTGTTCGGGGTCGCCACAGTGGATTGTCTGTCGTCCACTTCATTGATTTGGCTTGGGCTTTTTCGCCAGATGCCCTTCCTGACACAACCCTATCAATTCATCCTCGCTTGGGACCGGCACCAAAACACACTAACTGTGGCTGGGACCATTCACACTCACAATCACACCTATGTGCAATTTAGTGTAGCCAATTAACCTAATTCACATGTTTTTGGACAGTGGGAGGAAACCCACACATGCACGTGAAGAACATGCAAAGTCCACATAGAAAGGCACCCTGGGTGATCTGGGGATCAAACATGGGACCTTCTTGCTGAGAGGCAACAGTGCTAACCACTAGACCACCTGATATTTCATACTTTTTATCTGTTTATAGTTATATTTAATGTTGGTATAATGTTCCTGTTGTCACCTACATTATAGCAGCTATAAACAGTCGTTCCCTCACCAGCCTCTCTTTATTCGCTCTCTTCAAGTTAATAAGACAAACATTTGCAGATTGTTACATCATGTAACTGAAAAACCACAAAGAAGCATAAAATGCTCTGTCCTGAAGATGTGGGAAATTTACAGTTCCAGCTTTACCTCTGACTGTTACAAAGCGCTGACACTGGAGACTCCTTCATACAGGATACAGAAATTACAGATAACCATTCAGCCATTTCAGCAATTACACACGTTTTAAGTTTGTTTATGTGGATCCTGGTATAAGGTATAGTGCATGAATTTAAATCTACATTACTGTCAGAGCTGCGGTTATAGAGAATTAATCAACACTTCTGACCAATCAGAATCCAGTGCTGCAGCGCTGTGGTGTAATAATGTAATAAATGCTTATGCACAAAATCAATTAAAATGAATCTCAGGACTGCAGATCGGATCAGCTCTGAGAGCGAGAGAGTGTGTGTGTGTGTGTGTGTGTGTGTGTGTGTGTGTGTGTGTGTGTGTGCTTGTGTGTGTGTGTCAGACACCAGGACATTACATGTCCCTCAGCAGGTGCATAAATACAGCATGTTTTCACAACTCATTACCGGAGGGAGCGAGGCCAGATGGACATGCCGATGCTGAATTTTGAGTATCATTAGTAGGTTAGTTCACTCCTCATCGCTCTGCCATCTGCTGCCATTTCAGCTCTGTCACTCGGAGCCAAGGCACGAGTGAGGAGGTGAAATCCCTTGACAGAACCATTACACTGAACACTAAACTCTCCAGCAGCTGATAACTACACACACTGATAATAAACACACAGATGAATGTTTAATGATGATAAAAACTGAAATGCTACATTTACTAAGATGGATAGACATACACAAGAGTGGATTTCCAGCCTTGCTAATGTTTTACTGTTTGAGACCCCAATGTTAATTTATTATATTATTACACCACAGCACTGCTGAGTTCTGGATTCTGATTGATCAGAAAGTGGTGATTATTTCTCTATAACATCAGAACTGACAGTAGTGCAGGTTTATATTCATGCACTCACATTCATGTTATGGTTTCTATAGTAACATCTCATTCACAGGGATGTGTACAGCGTATGCTCCACTGATAATAAACAGACTGAAAACATGCATAATCATTGAAATGGTGCAGTATTCTTTCATTTCTGTATCCTGTATGAAGGAGTTTCCAGTGTCAGCACTGTCAATTTTATTTGTATAGCGCCTTTTAATGCCAGACATTGTCACAAAGCAGCTTCACAGAAGTATATAAATTCTGAATATAAACTCATAAATCTATAAATGTATCTATATATCTCCCTAATGAGCAGCCTGTGGCAAGGGTGGTGAGGAAAAACTCCCTGAAACGACAAGAGGAAGAAACCTTGAGAGGAACCAGACTCAAAAGGGAACCCATCCTCATCTGGGTGGCACTGGATAGTGCGCTTACAGCTAACACACTTTAGTAATATGGTCAAGATTTGAGTGCAAGACTGTTGGTGGTGATTTAAGTCCTATGCCACTCTAGCAGAACCGCTCATGTCAACAGCACTCCAACCATCTTCACAGTTCCAGATGTATGTTGAAGCAGTTCATATGGTGCCATCACTGTTACACCATTGTGTAACAGTCAGAGGTAAAACTGTAAGGTTTCCCACATCTTCAGGACATAGGTGTTTACACTGCACTGTGGTTTCTCAGTAACGATGTAACTAGATGTGCTTTTTTGTCTTATTAACTTCAAGAGAGAGAATAAAGTGAGGCTGGTGAGGGAACAACTATTTATAGCTGCTATAACATAAGTGACAACAGGAACTAACTCATTTTATGAGCAATAAATGTAACTAAGAATGGATAAAAAGTATAATGTGTCATTCTTTAGTAATGTTACCACTCGTTGGTATACTCACACACACAGTGTTTATTACTCATTAGTGGAATTAAGTAATTAATATAAATAATAATCCATCGCTGTTGCAGTTACAGAAAACAGCAGGAATGAGATACTATATTTCAATATGAGTGAACTTTAAGAGCATAATAAGATTTTCCAATCAATCTCCACATGCAGTCCAATTTCCTGATTCTGATAATAAACTATTAGCGTAGGTAAAGCTCATGTGGAGTTCAGAATAATTAAATTTCCTTCTGAAGAATGATCTCAGCATCTTATACCTTCTCTTCATCTTCATATTTATTACACTTATTCATCAAAAACAGAGAATGTGTGTGTGTGTGTGTGGGTGTGTGTGTGTGTGTGTGTGTGTGTGTGTGTGTGTGTGTGTTGGATCCTGCACATTGTTATTGTGCTGCTTGAAAACATACACGCCATAACGCGGCATGGGGCCAACAAAATCGTTTCAAATTTTGTTGCTAGGCAACTGCAAAATGGTCTCATTCTCTGTCTGTCTTCTTATTGGTATCTGCTGAGATTGCTTGGCTGCTGCCATTGAAATATTTGTTTAAGGCTTTTTAAATTCTTCTCACCACACACACTTAAGCATTTCATTTTTTCATTTTTGCAGGTATTTAACAAAGACTCCTTGAAATAATCAGTTCTGAAGGTTAATGAGTTTGAGAAGCTCATGTATAACTCTCTTCATCATCATCATCATCATCATCATCGCGCTGATATTCATGACTGTGTTTGGATTCTTGCACAATTACTTCTTCTCTGATGAAATTGCTTCCTTGTCAGGAGGTGGGTCAATAACACTGAGCACTGTGTTGAATTTCTCCTCACCGCTCCGTCCTGCTAATCTCTTCCCTTCACCCACATCACTATGGAAACTGATTTGCTCCCTGACTCGTGCCATGGAGCAGAGAATGGAGCAGCACACACGAGACTCTGTTAGGATTCGAGCCAACGTCCTGCTCATTCTGGGACTGCAATCAGTAAAGACACTCATTAAAGCTGACTGGCTGGATTTAAGCATGTAGAAAGATGCCTGAACAAATTGCTTAGACAATTTACAAAACAGAAAATGTACTGATCATTTGACCTTTAATGTGCAGAGAAGAAGAGTGTTTGCTAGATGATTGCACGCATCCATTCCACACCTTCATTAGGGCTTCTCTGCTCACTAGCAAAACATGCTCTTCATGGTTATAAAGGGTTTAAGTGCTTCAAAGCCGGTGTTTGGCAGCATGAAACCTTCACAGCACAGAAACACATGGACATCTTGAATGTCTTTTTATATACTTTTGTGAAGCTGCTTTGAAACAATGTCTGTTGTTAAAAGCGCTATACAAATAAAATTGAATTGAATTGAATTGAAGCCAAACACATCATTCATCATTTATCTTCATCCTGAAAGAGGAATGTTTACAAAATTCTAGTGGTATAAAGATGGGAGAATTTGGATTACAGTGATTCAAATAAATAAAGCAACAACCATCAATCAGTTATTAGTGTTTTGATTATAAGTAGACTATATAATATCAAAAAGAGAAAGACAGTAATTGAATAGATTGAGAGGTCATTTGTACATAACGCTGATACTTATAAAAATATTGCTTCTCAAGGTCATCATTATTCATGATTAACAGAAGGTCGACCCCAGATTCTGATCAGAGGATACTAAATTGAATCAAATTGTAGTAGATTCAGTGGCATTGTCAAATATTGAATTGTTGCCTTAGGAATTGAAATGTTTCCAAGTGCCGTAACAGAAAAGTATTTGATCTGATGTTGTGAGATCACGTGTACAAATCCTAACAATGCCAGAGCCATCTGTGGCCAGGAGACAAGGAAACAAAATTATCCATGCTCTCTCATACTGTCTCATATTCTCACATAGTCTCTCTCATACTCTCATGCTGCCTCATACTGACACTCATACTCTGCCTCAGAATCTCTCAGACTCTGTCTCATATTTTCTCATACTCTCTTTCATACTTTCTCTTTCATACTCTCTCATACTCTCTCATGCTGTCTATCATACTGACACTCATACTTTCTCATACTCTTTTATGCTCTCATGCTCTCTCTCTCATACTTGCTCTTATACTCTCTCATACACTCTCATACTCACTCTCATACTCCTATCCTCTCTCATACTTGCTCTCATGTTCTTTCATACTGTCATTCATAATCTCTTAAACTTGCTCTAATCCGCATTCTCATTCTTGCTTATTGCACTCTCATACTCACACTCATGCTCTCTATCTAACGTAGATAATATATCAATCCAATAAAGCAATCCCCTTACAAGACTCATTACACTCACTTGCTCGCCCTCTCACTCCTTCACACACTCACACACACATTCTTTCATTCACACATTCACTCACTCCTTCACTAAATACACTCACACTCTCACTCACACAAAAGTTACACACTCCTTCACTTGCCTGCACACACACACACAAACACACACACACACACACACACACACACACACACACACACACACACACACACACACACACACACTTATTCACTCGCTCACTAATTTGCTCATTCACTCCATGTAGTGCACTAGTTGGGAAGCAACAGTGAGGCAGACACCAGACTGACTCACGTCACTACACATTACATAAACACATAAAAATACAGAAGTAAAAAATTATTTTCTGTCTTAAATACAACACTGATACATAGCTGATGTGTTTAATTATCAATTAATAAAGCTTTTAATTTGCATTTACATTTGAGGTTTAGCTGCTTTGGAGTCCATCCTGTCTGTCTGTATGTGTCTGTCTCTAAGTTTAAAGTAAAGAGTGGAATTGATACACATTAGATTACCTGCACTCAGGAAAGTGACTAAATTAAAAAAATTAAAAAATAAAAAATCTTTTAATTGAATCTTTAAATCTTTACATATTCTTATGAAAACACACACTTTCATTTGAAATTTTTTTTGTTTCAGTTTTCCTTTCTCCAGGTGCTGAGTTTGTGCACATTGCTAACTGCCTAATTTAACACATTGCATTCATTTATGTCATGTTTTAGTAAATCAGGACATTATTTATCTCTTTAATTGAAAAGCTAAGCTTGTATGGCTAAACACAGTTTTGCACAATGCTAGTAATTAGCTGTCATCTTTCAGGCATTATTAGCATTGCTAGCATGTTTACGGGAAAGTAGAAGGTGCAGGTATGAGATGTGAAGGTGTTTTTAGCACCAACTGTATTAAAAACATGACATTTGGGAGTGAACAGTTTTTGCAGCAGGTAATTTCAGCCCACACATAAACAGAACTCAAATGTCAGCATGTTCTCTGCTTTTCATCTCCTCCAGCCCTTGGTCTCGCCTGAAGATGAGTCTCAAAAATGTGGAAAAGGTGTGGTGCACTGTTATATATAGGTTACTGGATGTATTTAACCAGCAACCATCCTATCCTGATTCAGATTTAAAATGAAATTATATAAAACTCAATAAATGTGCTACACAAAAGTGGTATTTTTTTATATAACAGCACAAAACTCACTGTGTTTTGAACAGTTGTGGAATTGACCATGGTCTGGAAGAGTCTGATTGGAGGTAATATTGTTTTGTTCTCGTTAATGGTCTGGACAGTGAGAGTAGGACAGAGTAATGTGGAATCAGATAAGCTGACATCCGAGAACACTTCCTCTTCCTGTTTAAAAGCTTCTCCTAATCCATGTGAGAATGAAATATTTTAGCTCACTTGCTGCATGGAGAGAGAGAAATCTCAATATTTGAATGAAACCTCAATATTTTATTTCATGACCTCACATTATTATCTCATGGCCTCAATATATTATTATGGGGACTAAATATATTATCATATAACCCCAATATATTATCTTTGTCAGGAAAACCAGGTCAGACAGGTGAAGTTACTCAGTTTATTAAAACAATCCAAGCAGAGATATCAGAATCAGCAGACAGAAAAAATTCAATTGTGAAAAATGTGAAAAAATTCCATTGATGTCAGTCGATGAGCAAACCACTTAGAACAGGCAAAACAGAGTCAAAAATCCAAATACACAGAAACAGGGTCAAAATACCAGGATAGCAAACAACAATGAAAAGGCTTGGCAAGAGCAGATACACTAAGGAGCTAGTCTAATGCTTCATGAAGTAAACAATGAACAGAGAAGCTTAAAATAGTTCAGGCTGCGTGTATATGTAATTGAAAGCACCTGCACAAATGTCGGCTATATTATCTGTAGGCCTTTGTTCTTGGGATTCTAAGTCCATGTCACTGTCTGAGTGACTGTCTACATTGGCCATGTCCTCTCAGTGGAAGTGCTCTTGGGAAGTGTAGTCAGAATTCTCTGGTGTAGGTGTGGGTGCAGGTGCAGGCATGACAATCTTAATATATGATCTCAATATATTTTATATTGTGGCCTCAATATATTATTATTAAAATTTTTATTAAGACAAATCTGTATCATTTTGCAGAGCATGTACAGATGCAGTATGGTTAAAGACATGCCACTGCTTACACTATAAATGAAGCAGTACTGAACATAAGGGCCACAGTACTAAAAAGGGCCAATCACCTTGTTGGCCAAGATGTTTATTATGAAGTTGATTATTTTCCCATAACAGAACGTCCCCAAGTGTTTTATTTCTCTTACACTGCAGCAATTTATCAACAGTTATCAACAACTTTCTGTTGATTAATGAATGACATGCTATATTATTTAATACATTTATAGTTACATTTATTGTTGTGGAATGTCAGTGAAGCAAGTTAGTCCCTGTTACAAGTTATATCACATATAAACAGTTCCCTCACCAGCCTCTCATTATTCTCTCTTTTGAAGTCAATAAGCCAAAATACAGCAGCTTTTTACATCATGTCACCAAACATGATTTTTCTAATTTATATAACATTTATGGAAGGAGTCTCCAGCGTTAAAAAAGTGTAAACTCCTCTGTCCTGAAAAGTTCCAGCTTTACCTCTGACTGTTACAAAGCGCTGACACTGGAGACTCCTTTCATACATGTTACATAAATTAGAGAAATAATTTTTTTAATGTGGAGCGTGTGCTGTACACGTCCCTGTGAACAAGCTGTTACTATACAAACCATAACATCTACATATATTTTCAGCTATGTGCTGACCTATATTGAAAACTCAGGTGTAAAGCTCAGATCATTTTCAATTTGAAAGAGAGAAGAGATTTGAAAGAAGCCGAGATCTCATCCAGGAGAGAAGAGAAATGCACAGGAAAAGGGTTTTTTAGGAAAGAATTGGTAATAGGAAATTGCTGTGCTCATCTCTCGCTGTTCTCCTCCCTCCATCTACTATGGAGACTGAGCGTTTCCATGGCAACCATTCCTAAATGCTGGGTGCTGAATGGTGGAACAGCGTGTTCAAGATGCGTTTTTGTGATTACGGTCCAGGGTGAAGGAGGAAAGGCTGGAAAAGGAAATTTGTAAAAGCTGCTCACTCCATATGTCCTTTTGATAAGCATTCTGTCAGGATGCCAAACAGGAACCTGCGTTTTTTATTATGGAGACAGAAATCAGTTGCATATGCTGCCACCTGCTGAGTGCAGAAATACGCCAGTGAGAAATAAACAAGATTTAAAAAAAGAAAATGTAAATTAGCAATAATAATAATAATAATAATAATAATAATAATAATAATAATAATAATAACAAAATCACAGAAGTAAAGAAATTAAAAGAAAATAAATATATAATAATAAACATTATTTATAAAACATTTTCCTACAGGTGGTAGTGATGTACAATCAAGTAGTAAATATTAAATGATTAAAATATAATGTAATAAAACACACAAGGATAAAACAGAAGATGACATGAAAATATAAGATTGAAAATGCATAAGTATATAAGTAATACACAAACAGTAAACAGGCAAAATAAAAATATAAAGATAAAGCATATAAGCAAAAATCTTCTTTCTTTTTTGTTTCTTCTTTGTTTTGTTGGGGGTTTTTTTGTGTGTGATAATTAATATTCAGCGCAGGCACCATGATTACGCCAGCACCAATTAGCATTCCATTAGAGCACAGTGTGTGCGTGGATCAGTCCATCCTCTGTCTCCGAGTCCAACAAAATCCCACCATCATCATCATCATCATCATCATCATTTACAGATAATTTTAAATCTAAAGATAAAGATAAAGGAATTCTCAATAGTGCATTAGTCACTAAATAGCTGCATAATGATGTGTCACGTTAGCAGACTTGCCATCATGCATTACTGTGATGTGAATGCAGTGGTGTCTGGTGGGCTTTACATTAGAGCAAGTACAGGTGTGTGTTATTGTGTGTTGTAGCGTGTCTGTGGTGTGTGTTCTGTTTTATCTTGTTTAATTCTCAGTCCTCATAAATATGAGCATCAAAAGGCTATTTTTCAAGATCAGGTCAACAAAATTAGACGTATGTGTCACATCATGCTAAAAATTAAAGAAGAAAATGAAGAAGGTAGAGACTGAAAGCTGGTGATCTGGTGATGAGGTTCCGCCCCTTTGAGAGATCTCCCAGTCACTATAAACAGAAGCAGTGCGTCTGAATGAGATGAGTGACGAGCACTCTGTCCTATCAAGAGATGTTTTTTTTCCTGTGTGAAACCCACCACATTGCCATTCACCCCCTGAAAAGCTGTGCATCCAGGCATGGTTCAAAATTATGTGTTAAAAGCCTGATGTCTTATGAGCACTAATCTTTCATCTCATTTACACATATTGTACTTGAATCTGCTGTAGAGACACAGATACTGAAAGTGTATCTGCTCTGGGTTACACACATGAAACTGTCTGAAATTAATGAATGAACAGCACCATACTGCAGTGAGACATTTCATCATTGGATTTGCTAAAATGTTGAATTTCAGGGAGAGTGATGAATAATAGAAACAGAGTGATTTCATTATGGTATTTTAATGTAATTGTAGGGCGAACTGGGATTCCTGTGTAATCTGGGTAATCTTCCTGTGTAATCTTAAAGCAACACCTCTGTGTGAATGTAAACCTGCTGATCATTTTATTAAATCTAACTGCTGGAAATTACGATAAAGCAGCAGTAAAATGTATAATGTAAAATGGGACAAAAATGACCATAAGCCATAAAACTTGGTCACGTGTTTTACTGCTGTTAATACTTTTACATTTTGTATAATAATTTCTGGATTATTTGAGATGTTCTGTAAAATTCTACAGCATGTAGTGTTGTCTCCTCACAGCTCCAGCATTCCCAGTTCAATTCCTTGATTCGATCCTGACCTCGGGTTCCTGTCTGTGTGGAATTTCACATATTTTTCCCTTACTCATGCAGGTTTCCTCCGGGTTCTCTGGTATCCTCCCAAAAACATGGTAGTAGGTGGATTAGCAATGATAAACAACTCCTTGGGTGTGACTCAGTGTGTGATGTGCTCGCGTCTCATCCAGGGTGTATAAAAGGTCCAGACTATTTGTTAGTACCTTGAATAGTGAAGGCTACAGCAGGGGGCAAATCTTTCACTTACAAACCCCCTCAGTTATGGAACAGCCTTCCAATTAGTGTTCAGGACTCAGACACAGTCTCAGTGTTTAAATCTGGGCTGAAAACATATTTGTTTAGCCAAGCCTTTTGTTAATAACCTTCTACTAGGTAAAGGTGCAGATCTGGAGGGTTCTCAGGCATAGAATGTTTTGATAAACTGGGATGTTTGGATGCTGTCGACCCCCACTCTTGTACGTTCACTCAGGTTTGTTGACGGTGGAGTGGCTGGCCGCTCTGTCCCAGGGGGCCTCATGTCTGTTTTACCTTCTGGCTCTCCCTTTTAGTTATACTGTCATAGATAGTCTTGCTGGAGTTCCTGCTTGCACTCAGCACACAATATACTCTCTTCTTTACTGTTAGGTGACAATGAGCATACCTAACAATCTGCTTTTTCTCTTTTCTCTCTCTCTTTCTCTCTCTCTCTCTCTCTCTCTCTCTGTCTGTCTGTCTGTCTGTCTGTCGAGCTGCACATGCTACTCCTGAGACTCCAGTGATCCTGACTCCTTCTGCTTTCTGGACTTGCCTGATCCATCCATTTGGCATCTTTGGACGTGCCAAATGCCGTAAATCCCAGTGTCCTACTCGTGGTTGGAGTCATCACTTGGAAACCACTTGCTCCTGTTGAGGATGGCACCATATGAACTGCCTCAACATGCAATTAGAACTGTGAAGAAGGTGTTGGGCTGCTGTTAACAAGAGCAGTTCTGCAACAATGGCATAGGACTCAAATCACCAAGAACACTCTTGCACACAAAACTTGACCCTAGTATTAAAGGGTTTTGTAATTGCACTATACAGTGAGACCCAAATGAGGATTAATTCCTGTCATCTCAGGGACTTTTTCCTTGCTGCCGTCGCCACAGGCTGCTCATTAGGGATATATATAGATAAATGAATAGATTCATAAGTTTATTTTCAGAATTTATATAATCCTGTGAAGCTGCTTTGTGACAATGACTGTTGTTAAAAGCGCTACACAAATAAAACTGAATTGAACTGAACTCAATTCCTTCTTCACACACAGCAATCCCGGGATTGACTCCAGATCTACTGCAGTCCTGACCAGGATAAAAACAATCCCCTGAAAAATGAATAAACATATTGTAAATCAGGTTTTTCAGCAGAGACTCGTGTTTTTAGGAACTTGTCTCATCTCGTGTGTTAAATGCCAGAACTGTTTTGCTTACTTGCTTGTTTTTTTGGACACTTAAAGCTACACTATGTAAGGATTTCTACTTTCTAGCAGTGTATTTCAAGCTGTGGTAGCATTTTATTACTAGTGAATATTATTGTTACTTGTTCCATGTTGTGATAGTGTTTTATTGCTTAGGTTAGCAGGATACATTCGTTTTTTTCTCTGTTTCAAGCATCATATATCAGACATACTAGTCAGTAATGTTACAAGGTTAGATATACAGGGAGAGAGAGGAAGAGGGAGAGGATTGCCCAGAGCCAGATGTGGAAGTGGAGCTAACCGAGATGCTGCTACTTCTGCTGCTCAAAAAGAAAAGGAAAAAATGGAAATCCTTCAAAACAAGCAACGAGAAGTAACAGAGGTTTGTATTTATAAAACCATTCTATTAGTTTCTGCACAATTTGAACAACACCAACAGTATAGGATGTAGCAGCCCTTTACCTGTACTTTACCTGTAGCAGTATTACTGTAGTCTGTAGTTTGGTGTGTTATCGCAGTGTAATGAGACTCATTACTTGGGAAACATCAGCAATACTAATGAATGATTATATAAATGCTATAAGAACAGGATCATGCAGAGATATTTTGACATAATTTAAATCCAATTACCTGTCCAGCACAAAACAGGCAAACTTTGTTTAGAAACAGGGCGGTGCAACATGGTGGCCTCCATTAGATGTGGACCTGTGCCCTATGGAGCTATAAATGGCTCATTTTAAGCTTACAAAAACACAATGGTTGATAATTACAAGTATTTGTACACTAATGAAAACATACTTATGAATACTGTATTCCATTTCTGCTAATAAAATCCCCAAAATCCTACATAGTGTAAATCCCAAAAGTAATCTTATTAAATTTCACACTCACTAACAAGAATTTAGAAATTAGGTTAAGTTAAAGAGAAAAAAAAAACAGGATTATGCGGGGATAAACTGTACATATTCAACAGCAATAAACTGTAATAAACAATAATGAACTGGTTTGTTTATTAAAAAATTTAATTTACATTCAGATTACTGTAAAGCTGCATAGTCAAACCGTTGGTAAGATTTTATAGAAATTGAATTTAAATAAATTTAAATAAATAAATGAAATAAGCATAAACAAATAAACAGCAATAAATTATAGTATACAGTAACAAATTGCATTAAAGATTAATAAGCAATAGTAAATGGTAATAAATTGCAATAATTCAAGGTCTAATAAGTGGTAATAAACTGTAATAAAATAGTAATAAAAAGTGACTGGACCACACCAGCAGTTACAATCCTGCTGTAATTCCTGCATTAAAAGTGCTGCTGACGTTTATCTTAATGTTACACATGATAACTTTCACACTAAAAAATCTAAACTCCACAAGGCTGAGACCCTCAAACCGCATCCATACTCACACTCATATTATATTTATGCATCAAAAAACATAAACACGCTTCAGTCTTCAATTATAAAGATCAATGAATGTAATGTTCAAAATGATTTACAATACTAATCTCAGCAGAAGGAGATTTAAAATAAAAGTTTGAGGTTTTTAGCAATCACTTGTGAATAAATTTCATTCAGATTCATGAAAACATCCTCATTTTCAGTAAGTCAAGGTTTGGTAATAAACTCATTATAAGCAAGTAATAGGTAGTTAATGAAAACGTAATGATTTATCAATGAGCAATTAATAAATATTAATTTCATTAAAACATGTAATGTAAAGGATAAATTCATATTTAAGTATAAGATTGGATACTTTATAATAATAAATAATAAGTCCATTAAAGCAAATCTCTGTGATAACTTTTTAAATTGTTTAATATATTTATGAATTTTTGCCAATATATTGACCAAGATTTAGACGGAACCTTTAATTGGACATATACATATTAGTGTATTATAATTAGGCTTGGGGAGTAACAGAACACATGGAACGGCATTACTTAATTAGGATTCAAAAAAGATAACTGTATTCCGTTATAGTTACAGAAAAAAAGCAATAATCAGATTACTTTTACAAATTAAAATAAAATACTTTTAGTAAAAACAGGAATTATTTACAAGATTACAATTTTAAAATGCATAAGGGCTGCAAAAACTAATCAACAAAATCAATACAAATCAATAATAAACATAATTGACAATAATTTAATTATTAGTTGAACTGCATTATGAAGCACACTTCATAAAAACACATTTAAGTGAACTGAAAGAGCAGAAACATCAGTAGCACTTTCTCTAGGGTATGAAACACTTTATAGTACCCTACCCTGCTTCTATTTGATTCATTTAGCTTAAAAAAGTTAAACTAGCCTGTTTTTTTTTACCCAATAGCATTGATAAATGATATAACAGTATATTCTTAGCATAAACAATATACTGTATAAATGAATAATAATTATATAGAAATAATTTTTTGTCAAGTCATCAAGTCTGCATCCTGCTTTCAGTTCATATCAAAGATCCCAAAAAGAATCGATTCACCGATCTCAGGCATTGAAAACTCAAAAGCAAATCTTTGGAGTCGATTCCACATATTGAAAATGATTCACCTTGCATGTGCACACATCAAACAAAATTATCTTGGCATCGGAGTTTAAGTGAGCAAAACAGGCAGCTTATATTTATTTTATCTTTATTATGACTTTGTCTGTTCGAAATGTTAACAAATCATGGCTTGAAATACAGGCAAACAGCTGCAAAAATTCTGGTTAGTGATAAAAAGTGCTAACAGTAAACGATGTACATAGTCCTGTCACATTGAGTCAGTCTGAGTGTCTCATTTGGTCCACCTGAGCACTTGATGATATTCTCATGCTGGGACAGATTATTACTAAAATTCTTTAGTAATACAGTAATCTTGTACATGTAATATTTTTTAAATAAAACTAATCGAATAATCAAAAGATTAATAGATTATAAATAATAATCAGTATTTGCAGCCCTAAATAAGAGCAATATACTACATGCACATGTGATACATTATAGCATGTCACAAGTCTCACATCTCACATCTCAAATCAGAGCTAATCTTACACTCACCAAGTCATTATCAGGCCTCTGTTGACAAAACATGTTCACTGGGTAGAAATTTCACCATTATTTAGTCGTTAAATCAGAAAAGGGGAACAACATCACAGTACAGAGCAGGTTCTGCTTCCAGCTGAGAAAATGCCATCATCATCCTCATAATTGGTATTGAGGGACTCCAAAAGTAACGGAACGCCATCAGTTACATTACTGTCATTTTGTGGTAATTAGATTAGAAGTTACTGACTAGATTTTTAGCAGGTAATTAGTAAATTTATTGGAACACATTTTTACAGTAACCCTCCCAACCCTGATTATAAATAATTTATGACCAAAACCTTAAATTGTGTACTTTTTTGTCACACCTCTCTTATGTCTCACATTTTGATACACAATGTTTTTCGACTCATACATCAAAACACAAACACAAAGGTTGTTCATGTTTAAGACTGTTTTTGCTGTGGAATTTATTTAAAATTTTAAATTACGCTGATCTGAGGAAGTAAATGTTCTGCTGTAATTTCAACATGTCCAGCTTTGCATCTTAAAACATCTTTTTATTCCCAATTTCCCAAAACATTCATGAATATTTGTGAGCATCAATATCATAAAATCTAATTTATCTCCTTCATGAACTTTCTGAGCTCTGCTGTTCCTCTGCTGGAATGTGGAGTGTGTGGTGTATGTCACAGAGATTAGAAATCCACTTGCTCTTAACATTCCATTGTCAGTGTTGCTTTATCAGAGAGTGAGAGAGAGAGAGAGAGCGCGAGAGAGTGATTCTGATGGACAGGTGTCATGTGGACAGGAGTCTGGGATGTGGACATGGGTGTGGCTCATGTATGTCTGTTGTTATTAAGCCCTCTTCAGTCATACACACATCTTGATCTCCACTGAGGCCCTTGAAGTCTTCTGTTTGTCTGCTGCACATCTTTCAGCATCATGAACGACATCTACAAAGCAGCGGTGAGTTTTTACACTTAAACATGACTAATATTATCATAAACATTTATAAAGAGACACATTTCTGTTTCTGCCTCTGAAATGTTCTAGAAATTCCATCCATTGAGTACAATGCTTAATCTCAGCTTTAAACTTCACTTTAACTTGAGTCATGTAAATAATTATAACTTTTTAAGCATGAGTCCATATTCATCGCTAAATGTTGCTTAACTTGGACAAATTTAACAGAATTGTGCATACAACCTTCGTGGAGACCAAAGTTTCACATGATCTACAGACACAACAAATAGGAAAAAAGATAAATACAACAGCAACAACAACAACAGCAATAATAATTGTAATAATGTAATAAATGTAATAATAATAATAATACATTTTATTCATAGAGCAATTTTAACTTTTACACAAGTAGTATTGGACACTCAGGTAGAACAATTAACACATAAAATAATAAATAATATATAACAACAACAACAACAACAATAATAATAATAATAATAATAATAATTATAATAATAATTATAATAATAATATATTAAATTATTATAAATAATAATAAATAAAATAATAAATAAATAAATAAATTAGTAATGAATGGAGCTTTTCCTTGTCACTGTCACCACAGGTTTGCTCGTTAATGACATAGTATATAATAATGAATACATTTACATACATCTATACAGCTTAAAACTGAATTTATATATTTCTGTGAAGCTGCACACAAGTACAATCGAGCTTATTTTTCAGTTTTTATAAAATGCATATTTATCCCTAAATGCATATATAATTATTATTTTATTAAATAATCATTATTAAAGTAAATATAAGTAGCAAAATAAGTCTATAAGAAGTGCACAAATATAGAATGAAATTGTTGAGATTTTTTACATTTTCTCAAAAACTGCTTTCACTCTCACTGAGATTAATCGTGTAACTACAGTATTGTGGTGAATAATAATGAGGTTCAGCAGCAATAATAATAATAATAATAATAATAATAATAATAATAATAATAATAATAATAATAATAATAATGAGATGGATGTGATATAGTGAAAAGTCTATGGTAAATATATTTAACAAATTATAGTCATTGATTTTTATTTAAAAGTGAAGTTATGAGCTCTGATTCTGCACTGTGTTCTGATCTTGTGTTTTGTTGGAATTATTATGAATTTAAAATTGATGGAAACGTGGAGAAGTCATGACATTTTGCTGACTGTGTGGAAACATTTAATAGTTTCGCAGTAGGGTTAGGATTAGTTTGTTCAATTTGTTTATTTGTGGCTCTGGTGTATAAAAACGTGTGCATGTGATGGAATTGTGTTTAAATATATTCACACTTGAACACTTATCAGTTCCGATAAACTCTCTTAGACTCTCGAGTCATGCTCTCGCTTCATGCCTGCACATGGACATGTGCCTTTTCTTTCCCAGGCTAATTTTGGGAAACAGCCGAGCTTCTGATAAAAACATCTACATATTCCTGAAGTATCTGTTGAGTGTGTGTGTGTGTGTGTGTGTGTGTGTGTGTGTGTGTGTGTGTGTGTGAGAGAGAGAGAGAGAGAGAGAGAGAGAGAGAGAGAGAGAGAGAGAAAGATTAACGTAGCAGAACAGCTTTGTTTAGTGTTTTTGGAGTGAATCCGTGACTCGGTTTGTAGATATTATTTAATCAGATGTCACATTCAGTCCTTAGCACGAGCGTCTGCACAATTACAGCTCTACTGTTTTGTAAAAAAGCAGTGATGTGTTTATTTAAACGTTTCAGGTAGTGTGGATTGTTAATCTCAGGGACGTTTATGTGGGATTGGGATTGATAGAGAACGGATAACATATGCTGCTAAACCTGTGTTTACACTAGTAAGGGATATTTTCATTCATGCTCTATGTACATGTGCGTCACTGAACCATGATGTTAGCATCAAGCAACAAATCCAAATGACTCTTTTAAATGATTCCTCAGACCGAACATGTGGCACGTGTGGTGCAACATTTCTTACAGTTCCTACCAGCAATTAGTTCCTGTTTATTGTTTCACGCAAAATAGGAAGAAAAACTTCTAAGTGTAGTTTCATTTCCTGTCATATACACTCTATCAGTAAATGTAGAAAGACATTATGAGAAAAATAAAGCTTGGAAGGAAGTAGCAGAGATTGCCAGAGTCCCTTGTGAGTGTATGTAGCTGGTACAGTTAGCTCGCTTTGCTAATCTAATATGAGAATGAAGCCAAGCGCATAACATGTAAATCACACAACTGATTCTGGCACTGATTAGTGCATTATTTCATTTGTGTTTAACTCATTAGCTTTAGAATTGATATACAGCTACTTCTATTTTTCATAAGAAATAAATTTAAAAAATTAAATAAATAAAGCTGGCAAGGCCACGTCCTTAAGAAACACACGCACAGAGACAGATTGGCTTGTGAATGTAAAGTAACTGATACCGAGGCTTTACACTGAAAATAAATGTGGATGTAAATGTGTGTGAAATACATAAACAGATAATTTATTCTTTATTTTGATCATTACAGGTAGAGCAGCTCACAGATGAGCAGAAAAATGGTGAGTTGGAAAAATAGCTTCAGTTCAATTTTTTAATGTGGATTAAATTAAAGTTGATTAAAATTCATCTAGTAGCATAAACGTGAAATCTAATCAGGATTGCACTTAAACCATTAAATAAATTCCACCATAATGTTTTAGCATTAAACTGACTACTCACTTTGATAAAGTTTGGAAAAATTATTTGCAAATAACAAAATGTGAGTGCATAAGAATTTGCCCCCTGTCCCTGTGAAACCTATAAATCAGTTCCGTTTTCATCAGATGTCACATAGAATAGACTATAGTGAATAGAGTCAATCTGTATGTCATTAAAGGGTCACATGTAAAGAGTCTTTGTTACGTCATCGGGGTTTGGCTGGACATGTGCAGGTTAGGAGACGGCACTCTAAAACAAATGTGTTTATTGAAACACATGATGGCAAAGGTACAGAAATGTTAGGCAAAAAAGTAATCCACAAAAGAGAGCAAGGGTCAAGCGATGAACAAACAGAGTAACTAGACAAGGCAAAAGACAATATCCAAAACAGAGAAAACAAGAGTCAAAATTACCAGAAAACAAACACATGAAACGACAAGGCTTGGCAACAGCGCACACAAGGGCTAGACTAATGCTTCGCAAAGTCATAGTGATTCTGAGAGTCCTTATATCCCAGCCCGGGAGTGTGCTGGCCATCTTGGATGGTGCATTCTGGAAACAGTAGTCCGTGGTTGTAGTTCGTGACATAATGAGGAGGTGTGTGCTTCCGCGCTATGCGCGACAGAGATATTTGAGAGCACACTGAGTTCACAAAGCGTGCAGTGTGCGCAACAAGGGACAGAACATGACAGTCTTAATATAAAAACACGTGTTCCTGGGAGAGTGTGTTAGAGAACATACTTAAACATTCACCATCATCAGGTCCAAAGAGAGACTAAAACAAATCCCAGAGAAAGTTCTAGAAAAATAGCAGTCAGGGTATAAATATCTAAAACTATGAACATAAAAAAAATATAAAGAAACAACACACATGTGACTCTGACTGGAGGAAGCCATGAACCACACCTTAGTGAGTGGGTAAAGAAGGGATAAATTAAATAAGTGTTAAAGGGGGGTGAATACTTATGCACAGCACTGTAGCTCCAGAACAGACTTTACCTTTTTTCTGCAGAATTCCGCGCCGCCTTTGACATCTTTGTGCAGGACGCAGAGGACGGCTGCATCAGCACCAAGGAGCTGGGAAAGGTGATGAGGATGCTGGGACAAAACCCCACTCCTGAGGAGCTGCACGAGATGATCGATGAAGTGGATGAGGATGGTATAAACACACACACATGCACACACACACATACACACACACGCACACACACACACACACACACACACACACACACACAAACACACACACACACACACACACACACACACACACACACACACACATACATATGAAAGGCACTATCAAACCCTCCCACACGGACTATCAAAACAAAAAAAGTTTTTTTTTTTCATGTTCTTGCTTTTTTTTGATTGGTTGTTTTTTTTGCCAGTCATTTTTTTCTCCATTTCTCATTGGCTCATTCATATAGTATGCAGGCACAAATCTGGTTTGAATGTCCTAACCCGGGTCTGCTATAGAGCATTGGTGAACTTAGATTATTTTTGTAACAAGGATGCTTTTTCCATTTATTTTTGTTTTACAAGTTAGCCATGCAGTTCAAGTGAAGGGAAATGAAGATGTGTTTGCGTAGTCTGTTTAATTTTGAGGGAGCACTGCCGCTCTTCATCTGTGCACCACTGGCCACAATATCAAACACAGCAATCTTCACATCTCCACATCTTTAATGAGTGTGTTGTGAAGTGGCAAAGAACATCTGGAATTGTATCTCAAAAACAAATAATTTATTCTTTTGTTACACTATTTTTAAGAAATCATCTTAGTCAGTTATTATAACAATTATCAAGCTCATTACCCAGACATGCTGAGATTTGATATAGCAGTAAAAATATTAACTTAAAAAAATGCATGTAACACCAAGGTCAAAAAGGAGACTACCCTTCCAGAGCCCTCTCCAGTGGCCGAGAAGGAGGAAACCACTCCTGACACCCCTCCAGAGGCAAAAAGGGAGGCCTTCACTCTAGAGAGCACTCCTGCTTTCGAGGAAGACATTGTTGCCCATCCGCCAGGCTTTAAGGATGACATTGTCATACCTCCACCAGGCTTCAAGAATGACATAGACTCCCCTCTGCCAGGCTTCAAGGATGATGTCATTACCATGCCCAAGTCTATGCCCGAGTCCAAGTCTATGCCTATGCCTGAATCCAAGTCTGAGCCAATACCTGAGCTGGCACCTCAGAATGAGCCAGCTCCAGTTGCATCACCTATTCTAGTTGCAACCTCCAAGGTCTCTAAGTCGGTTCCAGTTACAGAACCAGTTCCAGCCAGAGTCACAGAACCCGAGCCCGAGCACAGTCACAGAAACCGAGCCCACTCCAGCCACAGTCGCAGAGCCCAAGCCCACTCCAGCCACAGTATTACAGCCTGCTCTATACTCACAATCTGCTCCAGTCACAGTCTCCACAGTCTCAAAGCCTGAGCACGCACCAGTCTCCATAGTCTCAGAGCAATTCTCACAGCCTGTTACAGCCTCAAATCCTGTTCCAGCCACAGTCATACAACCACTCCAGTCACAATGAGCCAGCCCCTGTTGCACAACCTGTTCTAGTTGCAGCTTCCAAGGTTTCTAAGTCGGTTCCAATCACAGAGTCAGTTCCAGTCACAGAGCCCACTTCAGTTCCAGTGTCCACAGTTTCAGAACCAGTTCAAGCCGCAAAATTTGTTTCAGTTTCAGAGCCCACTCCAGTCAAGGAGCTTGTTCCAATTTTTGCAGCCTATTCTAGTCTCTATGCCTGCTTTGTCTACAGTTCAAGCTGTAGATCCTGCTACATTTCCAACCAGCATGCAGGTTACAGTTCAAGTCACAGAGACTGCTCCTGTTCCAGTCGCCATCACAGAGTCTGTTTCTGTGTCACTCACAGTCACAGAGCATATCCTGGTTCCAGTGTCCTCACTCGAGCCTGCCTCTTCACCTGAGCCTGCTTCAAAGGCTCTTCCAGTTCAAGTCTCAGAGCCTGTTCCAGTGCCAGTGCCAGTTCCTGCCTGAGTTCCTGCACACACCCTCATCAAGGCAAAAGTTTGGTGTGGTGGTGTTTAGTGCTTTGCCCGCACCTACAGGCCTAGGCCTCCCATGGAACAACCCCATTCGGGCTGTGACTGACAGACCAGTGATCATGAAATAAATAAATAAATGTAATTAACTGATTGTGAAATGAAATATTTGGTTCTTTTTTGGTACATATTTTTCTAAACAAAATTCAGAGAATCGGAGAGCACAGATTTACACACCACCACACCACTTACACACCATAAAAAAATATTTTCTTATCTGAACCTAGAGTGGCTCCCTAAATATGGCTGCTGTAGTACACATTGATATTTGCTGGCTTAAGACAACTGGTAGCCTACAATTTTTGTAAGCCTAATAATCAAAATGAGTGAACAAATAACATACTTTTTCCTCGGTATTGCAGTGCAACCAGAAAAATATTGCTGTCTTTGATACCATGGCCAGTGGTACACAGGTGAAGAGCGACTTCCAGTGCCAGTGAATTAAACCAGTGAATTAAACCAATTTCCAGTGCCAGCAAATTAAACACACCACATACTTCATTACCTACCAAATTGAAAGCAGGCCACCTCATTTCACAGATGGTGTTGGACATCACCCTCATTTCTTGTCAGACAGCAGCTGAATAGCATTTCCCAATTCACCACTTAGATTACTTGTGGCAGCCATTTTGAATGAGGGGGATTAGGGAGAGCTTTACCCATGAAATGTTTTTAAGCCAATCAGAAATGGTGAAATTAAATGGCAATTTTAAAAGCCAATGCTTTCTCACATGCACTACCAAACTCTCTTTCACGCATCATCTAACCCTCTTGCCCACACTGTCAAACTGTGATAATTTTAATTTCATGTGAGAGAGTTTGATAGTGAATGAGAGGCCCTGTTTACACTTGGTTTTAAAATGCCTGTTGAGCATTCAGGTCACAAATGGACTGCCAAGACACATCACTGTTTACAACTGTGTTTATCATGCGCCTCCAAGGTGTCCAGCTGACCATGTTTGTACAAATTTCATTACTGCCTACATCACTTCCACTAGAAGGTCAAAGATCCCCACACAAAATTATATTAAAACATAAAAACTGCAACATACCTTCATTATTTTCTTGCACTCCAACCACATACATCGGTGCTCCTCTCCATTTTTTTCTAGTCTGTCGCGCTGTTACCAAAACAACCAACGCGTCCAGCTTTAATGATGTATTTTCCTGTAACATCCATGTTGCGGATGCATCGGGATGCATTAGAGTTTACACTACAGAAAGAATGTGGTCAAATGCGTCCCAGACCACCTAGGCAAGTGGTTTGAGCGAATGAGTCTTGAATGCATCTTGGAGGTCGTTTACACTTGTATTTAGCATCATCAAGTTGTGATAAGATCGCCCAATACACATTTTAATACCAAGTGTAAACCGGGTCAGAGAGAGTTTGATAGTGCAAGTGAGAGAGTTTGATAGTGAATGAGCGACAGCTTGATTTTGAATGAGAGAGACTTTGATAGTGTCTGTGAGAGTGCTTGATGATGAATGAGAAAGAGTTTGATATTGAATGAGAGAGAGTTTGATAGTGAATGAGAGTATAGCTGGGAATTATGGCCTATACAGCCTCTCATACATACACACATACAAACATACCCACAAACACACTCACACATATACGTACACACAGGTACATACACAGGTAACAGCCCGAGACCACTTAGAATGATTCTCAGTAGTTTTTCTTCACTGATGAACCTGATTGGACACTAAACTGAAATGATTGGATGCAAATATTAAGTGATTGGATGCTAATCTGAGTGGGGGTGATTGATGTGTAGCGTTTAAATAAAAATGTAAAAAGTAAAAAGTATGTTTATTTTCTTGAAACTGCAACAAAGAGTAAAAGAATTTAACTCCATTCATACTCAGCTAAAGTACAGAGGAGTGTGATGACGACAGTTCCATGCACTGCTCTGATAAAAAAAAACCTCTGAGCTGTGAGTTTAAGCCCACAGGATTTTTTAGCGGTGTGAGATGAGTGCTCAGTGCTGTGTCTGATTAACACTCCTGTGTGTTCAGGCAGTGGTACGGTGGACTTTGAGGAGTTCCTGGTCATGATGGTGAGATGCATGAAAGACGACAGTAAAGGGAAGTCTGAGGAGGAACTGGCCGAACTCTTCCGCATGTTCGACAGGTTTGCTCCACTGTACAGAGCCATTTTATTTAATTTAATTTAACTTTATTTAATTTCAGTTTAATTTCATTTAACAGGTTTAACACTTTTGTGTGTGTGTGTGTGTGTGTGTGTGTGTGTGTGTGTGTGTGTGTGTGTGTGTGTGT
>JAQQZX010000015.1:245200-264391 GCA_030068355.1 Notoglanidium maculatum | reverse complement strand
ACACACATACACACACACACACGGATAAATTTATAGATCCAGAATTTACATATTTCCTTAAAGCTGTTTTGTGACCATGTCCATTGTTAAATTTAGAGTAGCCAATTGACCTAACCTGCATTTCTTTGAACTGTGGGAGGAAACCCATGCAGGGGAGAACATGCAATCTATACAAAGAAAGGCGCCCTGGGATCAATCCCAAGACCTTCTCACTACTGTATGAAGCAACAGTGCTGCCCACTGCACCATTGCACCACCCTCCACTGTTATAAGCACTATACAGATAAAATAGAATTCTGATCAGTAGCCCAACACCTTAACCACTATACATACAGCATATGAAACAAAGAAGACACATTGATAACTGCCATAATTCCTGCTACAGCATGCCAAAATAAACATGAAAATAAAAATCTCACTTTGATTCTGTTTCTCTGTCTGTCTGTCTGTCACTCTCTCTGTTGTCTCACTGACAGAACTGGTTTTCTCTGTTGGATCGCAATAAAAATGGGAAGCTGAGTATGAAGGATCTGAGGAAACTTCACTATAAGAAGATGCCACTTGAACACTGCGCTAATGCATTCTTTAAGTGGGACACATTCACTTTCACCAAATGACCTTTTACAGTGTGTGATATAATTGTGTGAGCCCTATTTAGCATTCACATAATTATATCTCTCTCTGTCTTCCCCTGTGTTTGTTTGTGTGTGTGCGCACACTTTTTCAATATCAATCTGTCCATAATAGTCTGATATTACCTAACTGGTTAAATCAGTTTGGTGTCCTCTGATATAATGGCTTCATTAACACTTATTTTATTCATTATTGTCTATTAAAAGTACATTTCTGATTTGAAAAATATTTATATTTTCTTTACTAGGTTGTTTTTTCTAATTCAATACAATATTAGCTATATAGTACTTTTAACAAAAGTACTGGAAAATATGGAAAATATGTTCGGTGAAAAGGTTTATAACACTATGGGAACTAGGCAATTATTGGAACAAGGAGAACTTGGGTACTAGTCGTGCTCGGCTCAGGGCCACAGAACTAACACAAGACTTTAATACTTAAAGGTTCATCACTGTAATAATGTGTTTGTCTCTGTGTGTGTGTGTGTCTCTGTCTGCCTGTCTGTCTCTCTCACAGGTCATGTGACAGGAACAGGAACAATAAAGTAACTCTGAGCGAGTGGACTTCCTGTTTGGTGGATCAATCTGAGCATTGGTTTCATGAATACATGTGTAAGTGATGATCAGAGTTTATTGTGTTTATGTTTTTGTGTTTATTATGTTTATATGGATTGTGTTTATTGTGTTTGTTGGTGTTATGTCACTGAAATTATGTACTAATTTTTAATACAGCAGTGAAAATGGGCTCGAGGAAATTGTGTGATCAGCGCATAATCAGCACACAGGGCGGATCTAAATAGAGATAATTTTATTATTTCTGTAATATTCATTTATTACACTGTAATCATTCTGAATAATCCTGTGTAGTCCAAATAATTGTCCATTCTTTTCCTTACTTTTAATTTGCAATCAGTTGTTCTTTCATTTTCTATCCTTTCTTTTTATTTTCATTTTATTCTTTGTCTTATTGTTCTTTTATTCTTTCTCACAGCTCAGATTGCATTAATTCTGAAGTACTTGTATGTTTACTGTAAGCTGTAATAAACTCTGTAGTGACCTTTCAGGTCCTGTGAGTGTTAAATTGAAATGCAGAATAAATGCATCATTCATCAAACACACAATTACCACATCAGTCATAACAAGATGGAGAGATGGGAGGCGAGGGGATAAGCTTAAATAAAGCAGATGGAGAAAGAGATGACAAGTGCATGATCAGAGAGGAGAGAAGCAGATAAACAGCAGCATGAGAGAAGGTCAGAGGACAAAAAGAAAGACAAGTTAAGCCTAGCACACACTTCACAATTTTAGCCACAATTTCCCAGTTACAGAGTAATTTTGATGCCTGGTCTCGGAGCACAGCACAACTGACCACAAGCGATTACTGTGCTGTTGTGTGAGCAGGTCAGCAAGTCTGACATTTTGAAAGTAAACTCTAATATGAAAAGAAAAGCAGTAAATGCACCCTGCCCAAACACACACACACACACACACACACACACACACACAGATCATTTGAAGGTACATATTAAAAGTAAACAGGGCATCTACATCCTGCTCTCATTCTGTCATCCCTCATTCTTCTGTTTCCCCTTTTTGCCTCATAACAAATAAATAATTAAAATCATACAAACTCTCAGCATGATGAAAAAAATAACAAGGATGGGGGGTTAAACTCCCTTTAATTTTAAACCACTAAGTTTAGGGAATATTACATTCACATATACACCTATATACATATAGACAAATGTACATATATTTCCCAGTGATACACACATTCATACATATATATTCAGCTATATCTTACCAGTTAAATACCCATTTCCCAGGTACACTTAACCCTAACCCTAACCCTAACCCTTGCTTATTCATTCCCTCAGTGTGATGCTAACATGTCCGGAATTTCTAAAGACATCAACATTAACAGTTCTTCAAATTGTAATATTAACATTTTCAGTCTGAATGATGGATTTCAAACTTTTTATTGATGGGATTAATTAGTTTTCACAATCATGATGCGTAATTCAGAGAAAAGAATCTGATTTGGGAATTGCTTGCTTTGTTTGTTTTTTTGGAATGTCCAGAGAGTGGTTCAACTTCCCTCTGAGGTTGACAGTAACAGCAGAGTTTTCCTACATGCTTAACAGTAACATCACCTGTAATATCGCCATTCTGACCATCAGATTCATCTGATACCATCTGAGCTTCAGGGTTTTCAGCAAGTGTTTTTGTGTTAAATGTGGAAAGGTTGACCATTCTGTGGGTTTTATCCAGGTTGAGTTCACATGGCTTTTGTGTTTGTACTGGGTCTGTGGGTTCTCCTGAACCAGCAAGTATTCTTGTAGTAGTAGTAGTAGTAGCATCCCTCACAATGGTCTGTGCTGCACCAGCTTTTCATACAGAAATGTTCTCAGTCTTTGGAAAGGTTCTTGTAGTACAGTCCCTGCTCTCCCACACAACAGTGTTCAGTTAGTTCTTCATTTGTTTCACCGGCACTCATTTGTGAAACTTGTTCTTGTCTGCAGTTGTTCCTTGCTCCTTACCTGTTTTATTGTCCCTTGTGTACCCCCTTTCCACCAACATGAACCTTGTGCTAGTTCTGAGCCAGTGCTAATGCTAGTTCAGAGCTTGTTTAAGATGTGACCTTTTAAAAACCAGTTTGATTTTCCACAGGCTAGAATCACATCAGTTCATTACTGTATACGTCTACACTTTCCCAGCTGCAAGCCACACTAGCTCCACTAACACCAAGCACAACAACAACACTGGTTGACTATCCATCCATACATTATCTATACCGCTTTATCCATCTGGGTCGCGGGGAAGCTGGCACCAATCCCAGCATCTTCAGGTGAGAGACGGGGTACACCCTGGGCAGGTCGCCAGTATGGTGGACTATATTGTCTCATTTTCATATTCTTCTTTTTATTAGTCAGACAAGATGCTACACTAACTCTTTTTTTTTCAAAAATGGCAATCAGAGTTTTAGTTAGTCTTGTCATAATAATCCCAGCCCCATGTCCTAAGCAGTTCTTCGTTCTAGACCAGCAAAAACACTACATCAGGGGTGGGGAACCTAAGCCATGGAGGGCCGGTGTGGGTGCAGGTTTCTGGTATGATTTTTTAATTGCTGATAGAAAGGTCATCCCAAAAACCTGCACCCACACTGGCTCTCCATGGCATTGAATTCAGTTGTTTCAATCAGACCCATTGCCACAGGTGTATAAAATTAAGCACCTAGCATAAAGTCAAAATTTACAAACATACAAGCACTTCATTGCATCAGTGCAGTGGAGATTGTCCATTGATGTAATTGTTGCCACTGAAACATCCACTGACTGACATCTGAAAGACATGACTTATTTTAATTCTGGGCCTTCAAACCAAGAGGAACCATTTGATTTTGTCCATGTCAGTTTCTTCTAGATTCACGCTGCCACTTGTCTCTAGAGGTTTGTCCATTCTGGACTACTGTAGCGGTGGACCCGCTTCCTATGTAGATATATAGGGCTTGTTCTAACCTTATGAAAACACAAGATTTATAATTACAGGTGCCTATACACTAATGAAAACATACCTATTAATATCATATTCCATTTCTGCTAAGTAAATCCCCACAAATCCTTTAACGTGGGCTTAAAAAAACAAGGCAAAAAATAAATCTATAAAAAATATGAACACCGTACACTTGGTTTTATTTAGTTCTAGTTTGTGTGTGTGTGAACTTTGTTGATAGAACTCACCGGGCCTGGAGTGACCTGTTAGACTAAATCAGGTGTGAATATTTTAAGTAAGACATGCTTTTATTAGCTCACTTCCTGGAAAACCCACCCGGCTGTGTCTAGTACTGTTAGTCTTTCTAGTAATGTTGTTGTTTTCTGACTTTACCTACTAGTCAATCACACATTAACATGTGTTTGTGAAGTCCTATGTGTTTCCAAGTGTAAGCCTTTTTTGTTTTTGTCACTGTGTTCTCTGGTTTCAGCTTTTTCTCCTGTTTCTGGATCATTGCGGTGGATATTACATGTGTCAAACATGACAAAGACTATTCCTAACAGTCCTAATTAAAAAGATCTCTGTATATGCTTATATTCTTTGGACTTTGACAAAGAAATAAGATCATAGAGAAAAAATATTGTATGAAACAGACAATGTGCACTGTTCTTAAGTGATAAAGAGCAGCTGATGGAGTTTTAGCACAGGGCTAACACACACACGTGCACAAACACATAGAGTGCAGATGGCCTCAGTTTTTTTATTTTTAATAAATTTTCAGTCGAGCCTGTCACTTACCAGACAATCAAAAAAAAGAAAGGGCCGTATTGCAGTATTGTATCTGGGTAAAATGCAACACAGCAACCAATGAATTTCATTCACCCCATCCATAGGAGCTCCAAGCATCATGTTACAACAAATTCACAACTTGTTTGACACAAATAATGACAACTTGACTGCTGTTAGAGAATGTTGCCCAGATAATTAGCATCAGTTTTTCAATGCTGAGTGTCTGTAGCCTAAACTTAGCCAAGAGTTTTACAGCCTGTTCACTGACAACAACACCTGTTCACAACAAGTAGTCTAGGCCTGGTCATATTTCGTTATCACAGGATGACTGACATATTCTCACATTATAATCATCTCTCTCTCCAAATAGGCTAAATAATTTTATTGGCACTAAATAAATTAAAGTGTATTGCATCATGGATGCATTAATCATTGCATCTGTCTTTCAGAGATGTCAGGAAAAAAGCAATTAAGCATTTGCCTTGAGTGGAAAGCCCCCTAAAAAGCCCAGGTTAGAGGATTCTGGCCCAGAGAAGGTGGCAAAAAGGGTAGGCCCTCTTGTCACTCTTGCCTGTCTTCAAAACTTGAGAGCCCTGATATACACTCATCACACTTGGATCTGGAAGGACGCTTAAGAAGAGCCAGGAAATGTGTTTATTGTCCCAGGTTGAATGAAAAGATCTCCAAATCCCTGAGTGTGAAAGAACAAAAAGAAACTCTTCAACCACTTAATCTACCAAACGTCAAAGGTTGGGACAGATTTATTACTCTGCATGCTAGAAACTACCTTATCACTTGATTATTTTCCTACTTTTTGGAAAACTGACTACTTACCAGACACAACTGCTAAAACTGTAATTGAAAAACTTAAAGCTCCTTGTGCAAGACTTGGAATTTCTAATATGGTATTTTCCGATAATGGCCCACAGTCTGCAGGTGAGGAGTACTGGAGAATCAGCAGACTGTGTGAGTTCCAACATAAAACATCTTACCCTGGCCAATTACAGAGTAATGGTAAAGCAGAATCAGAGGTAAACACAAACGCAAAAGCCATGAAACCATATCTGGCCATCTTGGACCATTGTAAAACACCAGCACAGGGTCTTAATGCAGGTCCTGCACAGAGGCTATATAGCAGGAAGACTCGGACACTTCTTCCAACAAGTGAAAACATTTTTACCCATGAGTGATATAACGACATATCATACATTAATAATCTTTGGAAAATTGTTGTGGTGTAAAAGGAATAAAACACTATGGGAAAATAATCGGCTGCAGGATGGTGACTGTAACTCTGCTTAATTACACCACCCCTGTGTTGATTATTTTCCTATAACAGAATGCCTGCAAGTGTTTTATTCCATGCATTAAAAAAAGCCCTGTTCCTAATGTGTGTGTTTATGTGAGTGTGTGTGTGTGGTGTTTCTGGTTACACAACACATGGATCTAGTAGTTATTTACAGCTGATCCCCCAAACTGCCTGTCTGAAGGCTAATCTGATGGCAGGACTTGTGTGGAGGTTCTTCTTGTCTCACAAAGCTCCACATGCTCACATTCTGAAACTGAAGTTCACTCTCATCACACTAAGACCTTTATGTCACACACATTAATGTCAAAAACACTTAGCTCTACCTCACCCCGACCTACATGAGGACAAACTTCTCTACAACCCACACGGCAACAGATCAGGATTAAAAACTTATTGAGTTCATTTAAAACACACACTTCACTCTGAAATCTGAGTCTAAACACCACCTGAGAGTATTTTTTATGTCCCTCAGGAACGATAAAGCCATGCTGCACCTATTATATAAAGTTATTCTTATTATTTTTGCCTTGTGCTGTGTTAAACTGGATAAAAAATAAAACGCATCAGTCCTACAGCTTGGAGTCTCATCACCCACTCAGATTATGTGTCTCTAAGTTTAAATTCCTGTCTCAGACTGACGAACATAATGCAGAATATTACTGCTAAGAGCAAAAGTTATCATCCCCCATGTTTTGGAATGAGAAAAAGGAAAATGCAATTCTATTTTAGAACTGATCTGAAAATAATACCAATAAATGAGGAAATGTTTGAAAAAATTCAAAATCCCTGACCCTGTTCAGACAATCCCATAAAACTTTTTTTAGCATTTTGTTCTAAGGGTGTGCACACTTTTGAACCTAGACTCATAAGTTACCAAATTGGTTAAAATAAAACAAATAACTCAATTGGTTAAAAATACAACAGTATCTAAAATAAAATAGTTGACGAGATATACTTGGTATAATTTTATAGTTAATTATTTCTAAGAAAATTATTTAAACCTTTTGATGACTCCTCCTGTACTAGACATCTTTCCTCCAATTCAGTGCTCTCTAAAAGGTGTCTGCACTGAGGCAGACTGTAGTCTGACTGACGCTACTTTAATCAAAATGCAGTTAACATCTGTTACAGTACACGTGGCGCCAGTGACACAGAGGCAGCAAGAACGGATTAAACCCGTAATATTTGCAGCCAGTTTATGTAATATTGTGTTTTTGTGTGATTACCATTGACATATCACACAAAAATAACATTTCAAGTGCTCTTGGGGGTCCTCTGGTGGCCACAGGGGCCTTCAGCAGGAGTGTAGTTCGCTTGTGCATCGGGCTAGTGCTAATTTTATATTCCACTCTGACATGTTAGATGTCTCTGGGTGATGACCATTCATCACCATCACAATATTGACACTCAACACCTGAAACACATACCCCATAATTCCAAAAAACACACATTGTCTAGGACTAAAGTCCACATGTTTCCACAGTGTGTCTCAAAGCTTAAATATTAAGACTGATGAAGAAAATATAGATTAAAGGCAGGAGAGAGTGAGACAGGAGAGAGTGAGTCTGAGGGGAGAGCTAGGCAGGGGAGAGCAAGTCTGAGGGGAGAGTGAGACAGGAGAGAGTGAGTCTGAGGGGAGAGCGAGACAGGGGAGAGTGAGTCTGAGAGGAGAGCGAGACAGGGGAGAGTGAGTCTGATAGGAGAGTGAGGCAGTCGAGAGTGAGTCTGAGGGGAGAACGAGACAGGAGAGAGTGAGTCTGAGGGGAGAGCGAGACAGGGGAGAGTGAGTCTGAGGGGAGAGCAAGACAGGGGAGAGTGAGTCTGAGGGGGGAGCGAGGCAGGAGAGAGTGAGTCAGGGGAGAGCGAGTCTGAGAGGAGAGTGAGGCAGGGGGGAGCGAGGCGGGGGAGAGCGAGTCTGAGAGGAGAGTGAGGCAGGGGGGAGTGAGGCGGGGGAGAGCGAGTCTGAGAGGAGAGTGAGGCAGGGGAGAGTGAGCCTGATAGGAAAGTGAGGCAGTCGAGAGTGAGTCTGAGGGGAGAACGAGACAGGAGAGAGTGAGTCTGAGGGGCGAACGAGACAGGAGAGAGTGAGTCTGAGGGGAGAGCAAGACAGGGGAGAGTGAGTCTGAGGGGAGAGCGAGGCAGGGGAGAGTGAGTCTGAGGGGAGAGCAAGGCAGGAGAGAGTGAGTCTGAGGGGAGAACGAGGCAGTGGAGAGTGAGTCAGGGGAGAGCGAGTCTGAGAGGAGAGTGAGGCAGGGGGAGCGAGGCGGGGGAGAGCGAGTCTGAGAGGAGAGTGAGGCAGGGGGGAGCGAGGCAGGGGAGAGCGAGTCTGAGAGGAGAGTGAGGCAGGGGGGAGCGAGGCAGGGGGGAGCGAGTCTGAGGGGTTGGTTATGTAAGCTTGGCTGTATGAATTACTTCACTTTGCAGCCTCATTCTCTTTCCTCAAACTGCCTCAAGTCAGAAGCCTGCATGTGACCTGCTTTAAATAAAAAACCCTAAAACTCAGCTGTGACCTTGATCAAGCTTTTCTCTCTCTCTAACTGAAAATGGGTTCTGTTAGAGCATTCTGATTGTGTTTTGTGTTCTGTTGGTATTTAAAGATGTCTTGCATGAGTCTAATGGTCTCTTATGGTAATTAGGGGTTTAATGATTTCTGATTAATGTTTCTGATTCAGCATTCATGATCATCCAGACCATAAAATTACTGACCCACTGGATAAATACAGTGATCTGTAACTGGATCAAGAACTATACCCAAAGAAGCTGTCCATACCCATACCCATACCCATAGAAGTCTATTACCATGTAATAATAATACTAAGCAGTACAAGTTAAAATAAAGGAAAAGAAATTAAGCTAAAAAATAATACTAAAAGATAAAAAAAAAAAACCTGCATGTTTATTAGACACTCTGTTGTTGCCTTGTTACCAAATGAGGTTGAACTTATGTTTGAAAAAACATTGTGTTAAAATAAAACTATAAATCACTTTCATTTATATAGTATACACACTTTTACTCATTTTCATGAAGGGTGCCAATAATTCTGGAGTCATTACTTCAGTTGATCCCTGGTATGTTCTTATTTTTTTCCCTCACTAACTCAGACCCTTAGCTTTTCTCTTCCTCTCTGATCATCACATCATTAACCCAGTTTGTGTGTTTGTACTAAAACAGCCTGCAGCTTTAACAGACGGTAACGTCACCATTCTGCTCAGAACTCCACCCATCTCTGTCACACTCACAACCCAGTAAACTGCTCCATGAGCTTTACAAACTGTCTGTGAAATAAATGCATTTAAAAATCAGGTCTGAGATCAGATACACAAACACAGCAGGGAGAAACTAACCCTCAGGATGAAATGAAGAGACACAGGTGAATCCAATAAGGACAATGAGAACAGGAAACAATGACCAAAAAAGGAATGTGGAACCTGAAAAGGGTCTGAAGGGATTACAGAGTGAAATTAAATGCTTTGATGTTTTGAGTTGCTGCTGAGTGAGGTTGATACAATCGTACATTTTTAGCATGGCATTTGATTTATTCTTCACAAATAACTTTAAGCATATTATTATTATTAGTTTTTACTTTTCCTCCTGGTCTTTCTTCAGTTCTCATCTGTCCTGTGTCAGTGAGTCTGTGTTTGCTGTATCCCCAGCTTCCTTTTCTTGCCTGACAGGAGTGGAAGCTGAGGTGGTCTCCTGCTTGTGTAGCTCATCCACCTGTCCATCCAGATGTTTTTCTGCTCACCACAGCTGTACAGAGTGATTATTTGGGTTACCATAGACTTCCTCTCTCATCAACAAGGTGTTTCCACTCACAGAACTCACTGGATGTTTTTTGTTTTTTTAAACCATCCTGAAGAAATACAGTTGTATGTGAAAATCCCCAGAGATCATCAGTTTCTAAAATACTCAAACCAATAACGATGCCATGGTCACCGAGTCACTGAGATGTTTGAAGTGAACATTAAATGAAGTTCTTGACTGGTTTCAGCATGAGGTATATAGTATATATATAATGTTACTGATACATAATTGGCTGGTTGGATAATTCCATTAGTGAGCAGGTGCACAAGTGTTCTTAATAAATTCAACAGTTATATGCACGCACACACACACACACACACACACACACACACACACACACACACACACACACACACACACACACACAACTCAAATGATGAAATCAGCAGGACCTTTCAGATTTTCCTCTGTGATGGCAAAGAACATTTAAAAAAGTCAAAGACATTTAGTCAAATAGTGTAAATTATCACATTAACAGTGAAACAGTAAGAATTAAACTTCTGAATGTGATATTAATGTGAACTTTTATTTCTTTTTTTGTAGCTCCTGTGTTAAACTCATTTTCAGGCCTCTGTTTGTTTTGGTTTTGGAGAAGCTCTTAGTTCTCTTTATTTCCTTCTCCAGCTCTGTGAAAGGGTGATATTTTCAGGTTTAAAACTTGTGAGAGCTGTTTTCCTGATTATCGATGGCTCTAAACTCAAACTGTTCAGGATTTTCAGGGTGCTCCAATGTTTTGGTGACTAGTTTTAGTGATTAGACAGTTAAATAAAGCATAGATTTACATAAATGAATTAGAGCTGGTAAAAAGGGGTGTAAACTTTTAAGCATCTTAATAAAAAGACTCAGTTACTGTCATATTTAAGTTGAAACTGGGGATGATCTGAAAAAAAAGCATTAAATGAATTCCAAATTCTATTTTTGTAGATAAATTGAAAAATAGAAGCACCTTCATCCAAAAAGAAATTCTTGCACTAAACTCTAACTGTGCTAGGTACAGATTAAATGTTAAAATAATCAACTGGTTTTAAATAACTTTTCCTCATTTTCTGTCACCCGTTTTCTGAATGAGCGTCACGTCCTCATTGTGTTCAGAGCCAAATCGCATGAGTGACCCTCACACACTCGTCTGATTGGTTGCTGGTTCCTTAGCAACCAGCTAAAGAGAGAGAGAGAGAGAGAGAGAGAGAGAGAGAGAGAGAGAGACAGGAAAGAGACATGTCCTCATACACTTCACCTCAGGACATCTGCAACATACACAGCTGAAAGAATAATGCTGGTATTTACAGTCAACTTCAGAATTATTGGCACCCTTTAAAACACAGAACAGAAATAAGTGTGTAAAAATGACACAATTCGATTAACAAAACAAACAACCTCAAACAAAATCAACAAAATCAAACAAAACAAAATCAACTTTTCACTGAATTTCTTTCTTTTAAAAATATATTTTAATATAAAAAAAATTGTATTTTGCTTCAAAAACAAATGTCTTTAAAATAATGGACAGAAATAATGTTTAATAAAAATACACACAACTAATATGATTTTTTCCACAAAAAATTATCAATTATTTACATTTACACACACACACACACACACACACACATATATATATACATATATATATACATATACACACATATACAGTGGTGTGAAAAAGTGTTTGCCCCCTTCCTGATTTCTCATTTTTTTCCATGTTTGTTACATTTAAATGTGTCAGATCATCAAACAAATTTAAATATTAGTCAAAGACAACACAAGTAAACACAAAATACGGTTTTTAAGTGAAGGATTTTATTATTAAGGGAGGAAAAAAATCCAGACTTACATGGCCCTGTGTGACAAAGTGATTGCCCCCCCTGGTAAAACATGTCTTAACAGTGGTTCATCACACCTGAGTTCAATATCTCTAGCCACACCCAGGCCTGATTACTGCCACACCTGTTCTCAATCAAGAAATCACTTAAATAAGACCTGCCTGACAAAGTGAAGTAGACCAAGAGATCCTCAAGAGCTAGACATCATGCCAAGATCCAAAGAAATTCAGGAACAAATGAGAAAGAAAGTAATTGAGATCTATCAGTCTGGAAAAGGTTCTGAAGCCATTTCTAAAGCTTTGGTACTCCAGCGAACAACAGTGAGAGCCGTTATTCACAAATGGCAAAAACATGGAACAGTGATGAACCTTCCCAGGAGTGGCCGGCCGACCACAGTTACCCCAAGAGCGCAGCGACGACTCATCCAAGAGGTCACAAAAAACCCCACAACAACATCCAAAGAACTTCAGGCCTCACTTAAGGTCAGTGTTCACGACTCCACCATAGGAAAGAGACTGGGCAAAAATGGCCTGCATGGCAGAGTGCCAAGACGTAAACCACTGCTGAGCAAAAAGAACATGAAGGCTCGTCTCAATTTTGCCAGAAAACATCTTGGTGATCCCCAAGGCTTTTGGGAAAATAATCTGTGGATTGACAAAACAAAAGTTGAACATTTTGGAAAGTGTGTGTCCCATTACATCTGGCGTAGAAGTAACACCGCATTTCAGAAAAAGAACATCATACCAACAGTAAACTATGGTGGTGGTAGTATGATGGTCTGGGGCTGTTTTGCTGCTTCAGGACCTGGAAGTCTTGCTGTGATAAATGGAACCATGAATTCTGCTGTCTACCAAAAACTCCTGAAGGAGAATGTCTGACCATCTGTCCGTTACCTCAAGCTGAAACGAACTTGGGTTCTGCAGCAGGACAATGATCCAAAACACACCAGCAAGTTCACCTCTGGTTGCCTGAAGAAAAACAAAATGAAGACTTTGGAATGGCCTAGTCAAAGTCCTGACCTGAATCCTACTGAGATGCTGTGGCATTACCTTAAAAAGGCGGTTCATGCTCTAAAACCCTCCAATGTGGCTGAACTACAACAATTCTGCAAAGATGAGTGGGCCAGAATTCCTCCACAGCGCTGTAAAAGACTCACTGCAAGTTATCGCAAACGCTTGATTTCAGTTGCTGCTGCTAAGGGTGGCCCAACCAGTTATTAGGTTTAGGGAGCAATCACTTTTATATATATATATTATATATAAATGTGTGTGTGTGTGTGTGTGTGTGTGTGTGTGTGTGTGTGTGTGTGTGTGAAAATAAAAAGAAAATTTGTGGTACCCTTTACAAGAATGGACAGAAATATTTACTCCTCAATTCAAATATCTATCTATCTATATCAAAACATTACACACAATTATTATTTTACATATTGTATTTTACAATCATTACACACATTTTAAATCACACATTTTTTAAAGATTTTATACTGATAGGAATATATTTAAATATAAAATTGATCGGTCTCAAAACACAACTGAGCACAATTTCCTCCATTTAAATTGAGGGGCTAATTTTTTTTTTATCATTGAAACAAGAGTAATGATTTGTAAGCATAATTAGGTTAAACTTATATTTAAACTTAAACATATTATAACAACTCCTTCAAAAACAAATCAGACTTTGTGGGGTTTTTTATACATTTATTTCACATTGTAATGATTCACAATCAGAATTTAGTGTTATTTTATACACAAATCTTTCCTGCAGATCACACTTTTGTTATTCACATGAAATTTTCATTTACATTTTTTAAACACAATCAATATTTTATCTTCCTTCAATATAAACATCCTTCATATCTCAAATTACATTAACAATTAAAGGAGGTGAAGAAATAAAAAAGATTCACAGCAAAAATTAAAGCTTCATTCAGATGGAAGCTTCATTTTGTTTCCTTCTGAAATAAATAAATAAGGAATAATGTCTGAAGTTTGTCCCTTTAATTGAACTGTGATGTGCAGAGGGATGAATTTATTTCATGTACATGTTAATTTTTTAGTGCTAATATTCATTTCAGTAAATTCCCAGAGTTGTTTAGAGTTGTTTACAGTTTACCCAACACAAAATAACTTCAATCCTGTTAATACACACTCCACAATAAACACCAACAACAACGCACACATGCTACAAATAAATAAGTTCATCTAGCTACTTGACTGCAATAATTTCATCTTATTATATATATTTTATTCCAAATAACTTGTTTATATTTCTAAATAAATAAATATCACCACCTTGAGGAAAATGAACAGGAATACCTCAGAGTGTAGAGACTGCATTAATTAATGAACTGACACAGCAGCTTCTGAGCGATGAAATAAAATGTAGAGGTTACACCTTTTTCTCTTTTCAGTTGTTTATCAAGTGTAGGAATATGTTTCAATTTTGTTACCAGCTGACCTCTAGTGGCAGAACTCAGAATTATCATTAGTTACTAACTTTGACACAACACACAACTCAGGGGAGTTTCAGTAAAACTCATCCCACACAAACACATAAACCTAGAGAAGAGTGAAAATGAATGCAGTCAATCAGCTAAGGAAGGTTTGATGTGCACCAATGTGTTTCATGAAACATCAGAGTATTACAATTTATGAGAATCCAAACCATATCCAATGTACATGCCCTGCCTTTACACTGTAGGCCACGCCCCCTGTCTGAGACTGACACGGAGAATAATTTTTTCACTCGTGCTTAGCGCTCCATGCTAAACTGAAGGATTTAAACTGCTGTTAAATTACTGTTAGACGAAACAAGCAAACGTCTGACACCAAACACGTCTGAACATGTCTGAGCATGTCTCTGCTGATGACATTTGGGGGATAAAAGGTCAAATTTTGAGCAAACCTCATGAGTGTCTCTTCCTTTTAGCACACCACTAACACTGAAATAAAATTCACATCTGAAAGCAAAACACGCAAAACACACACACACACACACACACACACACAGATTTAGAAAAAAAGATGGAATGATTTACTCATATTGCACTGATGAAGCGAAAATAGATTCTGAAATGAATAAATAAATGTGTGAAATGAAAAGGGGTAGGGCCTCTTACATGGTCGGTGGGACAGGGAAGGGGCGGGGCTCATTACTCTGTCTGTGGGACAGGGAAGGGCGGGGCTTGGTTCTCGGCCTGTGGGACAGGGAAGAGGCGGAGCTTGTTATTTGGCCTGAGGGGAAGGGGCGGAGCTCGTTACTCGGCCTGTGGGACTGGGAAGGAGCGGAGCTTGTTACTCGGTTTGTGAGAAAGAGATGGGGCGGGTGTTGTTACTTGGGCTACTGGACAGGGAAGGGGCGGGGCTTGTTATTCAGTCTGCGGGACGGAGATGGCAGGGCCTTTGGGGTCGTCGAAGCGGTCCATGGTGTGCAACTGCATGATCATGTGCAGGCCGTAGGTGAGCAGCAGAACCATGAGCGCCGAGGTGAGCAGTCCCATCCAGATCCCTGGGGTGAAGAAGCTGGCGCAGTCACTTGCGTAGGAGAACTCCTTCCCCGTCACGTTAAAGCCCTGGATCTGTTGGGAAAACAAAAAGTGATGAGCAGGATAAAATCAATGTGGGATAATTCTGCCGATCTTCCCTAAGAAACAGCACAGCATTAATTGTGAAATACCTGCAGCTCCAGTGCCCAGGTACCTCATTACAGAAAGTGATAATTAATATGTGGGATTAATTAATTTATTAATTAATTAATTTATTAATCCTCTGCAGGAGAAAACTGCAAATCACAGATTTTTCTGAGATCATTAAAATTATATGATTATTACATATCTAAAAATGCTTCAAAACATTTCAGACTGCACATTTACAGACACTGCAACACATTTCTGTTTATTTATTTTTGCTAAGAACATCCTGATACTGATACGGAGTACTGAGTTTCGGCATCACTTTCAGAAAATAGTAGAAAAATATTAAAAATAGTATTAAATATAAACCACAAAAAACCTTTATGATCTTTTTATTTAACGAGAAGTGGGGGAACTCGGGAGTGGTGTAGACTAACTTTTTGAATTGTAAATAAAATGAAAGACAAAACAAGAAGAAAATAAAAAATAAGAGAATATAAAATGAATTCAATATAGTGATGCACTGAAAGCTGAGATTGAGTAGAAAAATGTAACAAAATAAAACATTAAATAAATAAATAAATAAATAAATAGGTAAACATAAAAAACCCTTGCAATGTCAGAAACCTCATAAAAGTATGTGGTAATAATGTATCACAATGTTGCCCAGCCCCATTCCTGACTGATAAAGACATAATAACAGTTCTATATAACATTCACAAATAAATATTTTTACTCAAATCCGCTCATGTGCTGTTTCTTTAGTAGTTTTTAATGTAAATGTTGTACATTAAAAACCTAGGTAAAGTTCATATCAGAAACTTGGCAGCCACATTGTACCTGGAAGTCGCCGAAGGCAATCCTCCAGTCATTGGCGTTGTCCTTGGCCGAGCGAGGAGTGAGCTGTGGGTAGCGGAAGCTGCTGACAGAGTGGCAGCGGTACGAATACTCAGCCGGAGCGTAGATTCCACGGCTGGCGTTAAACGAAGCTGTTTTTCCATCGTACTCCAGCTGAACCTGATCCATGGTGAACCAGCGGCGAGCTGAAACCTTATAGTGCCTCTGACTCATCACAAAGCTTAAGAGAGCACCGCAAAATTATCAGTTACACACAGCACTACTCATCTTAAACTGTCATATTCAACAAATAAGACACTAAACCTCAAATATTTAGCCATCTGAAATATAAAATATTTCCGTAAGGAGAAATGCGTTCTGTATCTGCATCCTGTATGAAGGAGTCTCCAGTGTCAGTGCTGTGTAACAGTCAGAGATAAAGCTGGAATTGTAAGGTTTCTGACATCTTCAGGACAGAGGAGTTTATACGTCTTAGCATTTTCTCTGTAAGCTGTGATTGTTTTTGTCTTGTTAACTTCAAGAGAGAGAATAAAGAGAGGTGGCTGTAAAGTGAGCGTCAACAGGAACTAACCTGTTTTATAAAAGCTAAAAACATGTCATGTCATTCTATAAGAAATAAAAAGGAGACAAATTTGCTGTGGTGTAAGAAAAATAAAACACTTGGGGACTTGCTGTTAGAGGAAAACAATCAATTTCAGGAGAGTAACTGTGATTCACTTAGTATTTACATGAAATCCTAATATCAGTCCATGTGTTGTATGCATATCTAGGGTGCCATTTCTTTTGAGACTATTCATTCAGTACTTACATGAGTTTAAAAGAGCGGTAGCTTAATACATTTTCGTAGTTCAGAACCAGCCTGTAAACAAAACAAGCACAGGTTTTGGATCAGGGTTGAAATTTTATCCCATCGGTGTATAAAGTTGAATTTATTCGCTTATTCGCTGAACAGAACCTGATTTGCGCTGTAAGGTCCAAACTTACCTGGAGTGTGTGGCGTTACAGAATGTTCCCTCCAGTTTAGGAGAAACCTCCTCTCCGAAGGTTTTAGGGCTGAGGTTGTGTCTCTCCCATTTTCCCGAGCGATATTCACTCACGGTCAGGTTCTTGGCCCACAGAAGGATGCAGGTAGAACCACGCTCCTTAAACTCCACGGGGGCGTAGGGAGCAGGAGAACCCTCACGCCGGTACTGCAGCAGAGAGCGTGCTCCGACAGAACGCACCGCCGGGAATGCCTCCTCGATCACCTGAAATGGAAACCCAGAGAATGTTTCACTGTGCTCAGCACATGCTCTTTAACAGATTATTAAATTTTTTAAACTCTGAATAAATTATAAAATAATAAAATTAAGGAACAAGTATGAAAAACTGGGGAAAACAAGTACATGCATCTAGTGATGCAGAAAAAACAAACATAGAATACTGAAAAGTTGAAAACTGAATTGCCAGATTTCTTTATTGACATTTTCTATTTCAGGCAATAACCACATTAACAAAAATAAAATTCATAAAAATAAATATTTTAAAAACATACTATTTTTCCACTGTAATATTCTCTATCCAGCATGCTAAATGTTAGGAGATGTTCAGGAAGAGGTTCTTACCCGCGAGGGATGGAGAGCAGTGTAGACAGCTGTGTAAGGGACCGACTGACTACCCATAATTCTCAGCACCTGACCAATCACGTCGTCTGAAACACGCATATAAAATAATGAGTTTGTACATTTCATTCCTCATTCGAGTGTGTAGAAGTGTATGTGTGTGTCACTCACCGTTACCTCTGAGGACCTCTTTAACAGACATCATATCAGCCCTGAGAGTGAGATAAAGAGAGCGAGATGCACACGCATATGCACACACATACACACAGAGAAAGACATGGAGAGGGAGGGAGATGATCATTGTTATGGTTAATCTTGGAGATCTTAAGTGTGGCATATAATGTGTAGAAAAGTATGGACTATAGTGTGGCGTAAAGTGTTGTTGTATACAGTCGAGTACAGTATGAAGTACAGTGTGTAGTATAGTATGGAGTGCAGTGTGGAGTATAGTGTGTAGTACAGTGTGGGGTATAGCTTGTAGTAAAGAGTGTAATATATTGTGTAGTATAGTGTAGTGCTGGGAAGTATACCGGTTCTCCCAACACACTGATGTCATATTTCTGCACTGGTGCACGAATTTTGGATAACGTTTTATCATTATTACATTATATCAACACCTTCACTGGCTGCAGATGTTATGCAGCTAATTTACACTGCTAGTAGGACATGGACAAGTGAGAATGAGATCAGTGTCTTTTATATGAGAGCGCAGATACAAGGGTTAAACCAAAATAGCAAAAACAGCTACGAGGTGAGCACAGAAAAAACACTGCGTTCCTCTATATTATAACAAAAAGCAAACGTTTTCAGAAGCAAAAAGTAAACAGAGAAGCACGCAGGAAACAGAGAATGGCACGCAGGGCTGTGAGAAGCAAGTGCACTCATCTCTGCTGTGCCGCATTTCAAAGAGGCAGTGGATTTTCTGAGCTCTTGTCCTCATTGCTTTTGCTGGGTTTCCTTGATACCTGCACATTTGTAGTGTCTGTTTTGCTTGTTTTAACATTGTATGTGCGCTCCCATATAAAAGACAATGATCTCACTCCATATCATGCAAAGCGAGAGCGCTTTTCTTCAATACAAAAAGATAGTTCATGATGATGTAAGTGCCCCTGGGAGCAGATCAATTAGAGCAGTTTGACTAAAGTAAAAAAAATAATTGTTTACATTATGCAACTATTTCATGCTTACTGAATGTAATTCAGAATATATAATTACTTTATATATTGTGTATATATATTTTGTGTAATGAAAGCC
>JAQQZX010000015.1:213495-223520 GCA_030068355.1 Notoglanidium maculatum | reverse complement strand
CACGCATGCACGGGGAGAACATGCAAACTCCACACAGAAAGGCACCCTGGGTGACCCGGGGATCGAACGCAGGACCTAACCAGTGCTAACCACCACACCACCGTGCTAACCACTGCCGCCCTATATATATATATATCAGTCTCTCTCTCTCTCTCTCCCTCTCTGTCCCTCTCTGATGCATGTTGAGAGTTGGGTGGTGAGGAGCGTGTGGAGTGTGAGAGCATGTGTATGGTGAGAGGGCGAAGTTGTTGGAGTATCTTTTTCTTTTTTTCTTTATTCTGTAGTAATTGAAAAAAAACAAAAGTTTTATTAACTTACGTTATGTAACATACGTTACTTTAGTTCCTTAGTTTATTTTATTTAGGAAAGTTTAGTTTGTTAATCTGAGGCCTCGTGGCAGGGTGGGGGGATGGCATCTACCTCCGAGGGGGGGCACCCTCTCTCTCACTCCATCACGGGATTAGGTGTGTATCTGAGCCCGGAGTGACAGTGGAAGAAGTGCTGGTTTGCGTCGGAGAACTAGTCGGATATGAGAAGATTTTTTTTGTATTTTGAGAGGAAGTCGTACATTCTGAACTCTAACATGGGGAGCATGAAATGTTTTGAATGTGGGGATATCGGGCACAAGCGGTTTGCATGCCCACATAAAGCTGGGAGTAGTGAGGATGCAGGGCCTAGCACTGCTCACACCCCTACTGTAGGTGTGACTGTATTAGAGCCCAGTCACAATGAGCCAGAAGAAGAGAATGTCCATGCACAGGAGGACACTGGGACTGAACAGAAGGAACTAGAGGTGATGGATGAACATAGTGATGAGAACATGCTGGAAAATGAAAGTGGGGCCACAGAAGGGAATGTTCAGGAGGCACAGGAGAGTGTAGGGGAGGAGAAGGGGGGTAATGAAAGTGTCAGTGAGAGCAGAACTCCATGTGAGGTGAACATTGCTACTGTTTCTGAAAGTGAATCTGGTGATATCAATGAAGACATGGAAGGAAATGACACCTTCTCAGACATCTCTGATACTCTGTCACAAGGCGGAGACGATATCAACCTATACTCACTGCAGGAGTTAAATGAATTCTTGGATGAAACAATTGGAAAAAACTTTGATATTTCAGAGTTTTTTCCAGATATCAACAAACTTGAAGCCACGATAACGAAATTGTTGAGAACTGTGTCCTATGAAGAACTGAGCCAAAAAAAGAGATTTAGATTGGAAAAAATATTGAGTAAGTTAAGGAAAGGGAAAGGTCCTGCTTCTAGGAAGGGAAAGAAATGAGAGTTTATTAGGAACATGAAATGATGTTGTTTCGTTGCAAGAAACATATAGCGATAAAGAAACTGAGAGTGACTGGGATTTATTTTGGGAGAGACATAATTTCTTAAGTCATGAGACAAATAGTAGCTCAGGATTAGCAGTTTTACTCTCTCCAAGACTCAAAGTACTAAATATAAAGTCATGTGAGGTAGAGTAGGGAAGGGTTTTGTTTATTCAAGTTAACATAACACAGATTTTAGTTTTGTCAATGTATGCCTACAATAAAGGTACCGAACGCATGAAACTGTTTCAAAAAATAAAAAGTGAAGTTAAACAGTGCAGTAGAGACTCAGTTACTGTAGCCGGGGCAATTGGAACTGTACTACGAATTTCGTTTTGGATAGAAACGGGGAAGAGCCTCATCCACAATCTGCAGATAGTCTGTCAAAGTTTATTATAGAACATGACCTATTAGACATATGGAGGGAGAAGAATGAAAATGTGAAACAATATATGTGAGTTAACATAACAGATGGGGGAGTCAGCGCTGCTTGGTAAGACAGGCTGTACATCAGCAAATGCAGCAACAACAGAGTAACGAGGGCATTTATTTAACTTTGTGGGTTTTCTGATCACCATTCCATGATTATGGACTACATGATTTCTGTAATCTCCAAGCCTTCCTTTCACTGGCATTTTAATCTCAAGTTATTGCATGATAATCTCTTCTGTGAAAACTTTGCTGTTTCGGCAGATCTGGAAGTCACAAAGAAAGAATATGAAAGTCATGGACAGTGGTGGGAGATGGGGAAAGTCCAAATCAGAGTTTTCTGCCAGCAATATGCAACACACAATTCAGATGCCATCATAGACTCCATGCATAAACTCGAGAACGAAATCAGCCTACTTGAAGAAGTAATATTCAATAAGGGGCATGTAAAAGCCAAAGAAGCCCTGGATAATAAGAAAGAAGCTTTGAGGTCGTTTCTTCAGGAACAGGCAAAAGAGGCATTTATAAGAGCCCGTTACACTACACTGCAGGACATAGATGCTCGGAGTTCCTTTTTTTTTAGTCAAGAAAGGAAATAAAGGGCGAAAATATAAATGTTACATCTTCGTGATGTTCGGGGAAATCTCACAATGGATTCTGCGGAAATGAGAAGAATTTCAACAAACTTTTATGCAGAACTGTATAGTGCAGGCGAGTGTGAGGAGTAAAGTGTAGGAGATGCTGTCAGGTTTGCCACAACTGAGCTCAGCTCAAGCCGATCGCTTGAATTCCATCATTGACTTTCAGAAGATAACCACAGCAGTACGGCAACTTTCCACAGACCAAGCCCTTGGCATTGACAGACTGCCTGCTGAATTTTATAAGCCTTTTTAGGACATTATAGGACGTGACTTACTGAATGTTTTCAAAGACTCCCTTAGATCCGGATTTTTACCTACAAGCTGAACAAGAGTGATTTTATCTCTCCCGAAGAAAGGAGACCTTCCTCTCCTAAAGAATTGGAGACCTGTGTCCCTACTGTGTTCTGATTATAAAATTCTGTCAAAATGCTTGTCAAATAGACTGAAGGAATTCATGGACACAATCATTCACATAAATCAATTGTATTGTGTGCCTGAACACACGATCATAGATAATGTTTTTATACTTTGAGATGTAATTGAATTGTCTGAATTGACTGCACAAGACTTGGGGTTACTATTGATAGACCAGGAGAAAGCTTTTGATAGAGTCAACCATAAATATCTTTTTCAGACACTGAGGGCTTTTAATCTTTGGGAGGTTTATATAAAATGGTTAAAACTGTTGTACAAAGGAATATCTGTGATACTAAAGGTTGGAGGAGAACTGGTAATGGTACACAATGGCATTAGACAGGGCTGTCTTATTTCACAATTGCACAATTATACAGCTATATAGCCATAGAACCTCTGTTATGCAAACTCAGAGCTGGACTGAAGGGCCAGATGTCAGGGAGTCCGGGTGTAGCTGGACACGTGCAGGTAGGAGGCAGCAGTAATAGTAAATGTGTTTATTAAAACACACAATGCAGAGGTACCGAAACAGCAGGCAGTAACAGAGTTCAGAAACAGAAACAGGTTCAGGTGATCAGCAAACAACACAGAGTAGGGCGGACAAAAGGCAAAATCCAAAAACCTGAGTCAAAAAAACAGAATAACATACAGGGCCCAGCAATCTTACCAGAACATTTGCAGGGAGCAAGGCAGGTATAAAATCTTTGGGAGTCTACCTAGGGACAAGAGAAAATCATGAAAAGAATTGGGAGGGAATGGTGGACAAGGTGTGTGGCAAGTTGTCTAAATGGACCTGGGTCCTGCCACAGTTGTCCTACTGGGGAAGGGTCCTGATTGCCAACAACTTGATTGCGTCTATGCTATGGCACAAGTTTATGGTGCTAGAACCATTGACTTCAATAGTAAAGGAGGTGCAGCAGAAACTGGTGGATTTTTTTTGGATGAAGGAACACCGGGTCAGGGCCCCTGTTCTTTACTTACCAATAGAGGAGGGAGGACAGGGCCTGATCGACCTATGCAGTCAAATAAAGGCTTTTAGACTGCAGGCAGTACAGCGACTCCTGTTTCAAAAGGACCTTATGTTGGCTGGAACAGAATGTGGGTTGTTAAGGTGTGTGGAGAACATGGGGTAAAATAAACACTTGCTCCTGCTGAACCTGGGGGAGATGGATCTTTCTGCAACAACCCCCTTTTAAAAATGTGGTTCTCAACACACAAAATGAGCAGGGATACATGGCAATGTTTGTCGGTGATGAGCCACTCTTTTATAACCCCATCTTCCAGGCTAGAACGATGGACTCTCCAGCTTTAAGGAAGGGCTTCGTGAGGGCTGGACTTACAAAGCTGGGAGCTCTTTGAGTCAGCACCTCCTAGAAATCAGCGGATGACCTGAGTGAGACATCAGGGATCAGGTCCAGCCAATTCCTACAAAGAGCTGTAAAAGAAATTGACACTGTACTACCTGAGAGCTTCAGGGAAGCCCTTGAGGCAGAGGAGAGAGCTGATGAGCAGTGAGCATCTCCTTTGATAAAGATATCTCCTGCAGTAGACACTCACCAAGATGGAGAATGATTACTACTCTCCTTTAAAAATCTTCAGCAACTGAACCTCAAAGGATACCACAAAAAAAAACACTGTACTAAGCTTGTGTTAAGGTGACACACTACAACCTGTTGGAGTCTTCTCCACGAGGATGCTGGAGGTCCGTGTACAAACTCCCCATCGAGAAGCGCACTGCAGATCTGCAGTGGCTGATTGTACATGGGGCCGTGGCCACAAACAGACACGTGGCACACATCGACCCCACCATAGGGACAGACTGTCCATTTTGTCAGGTGTAGGAAACAACCGAACATCTTTTTCTAAGATGCAGTAGACTCAAAGGGCTCTTTGAGGTACTTGGAGAATGGTGTAGGGGTCCACGGAGGTGCTAACAGATCAACTTTTTATTTTTGGATCAAAATACTGCAATAAAAAAAAGAACAAAGTGCATGATGAACTTTGTAATAGGTCAGGCAAAGATAAGCATTTGGTTGAACAGGAGAAACAAGACGAGAGGAGCAGGGTCAATTGATGTCAAACTCTTGATGAAAGGTCTGGTAGCAGCTCTCCCTCTCCCTCTCTCACCTTCTGCACGTCCTGTTTGCACTTCTCCGTTTTCTCGTGCAGTTTTTTCTGCTGGTCTGGAGTGACGGATGCCTCGGTCTTGCTGTTGGCCTCGCGGGATGCCGCCAGTTTCTCCTCCTTACAGGCCATGTGGTACGTCTTCTTAGCTGTTTCCATCTACACACACACACACACACACACACACACATTTCATATAATCAGATTTACTCACAGTTCTGATTTTTGGTCATTTACATCTTGCTCTATTTGCTGCACAGCCTTCAGCAGTGGGTCTGGATTATATATTAGATTATGATTTCATAAGCTTTTATGTATTTCTCATATTTTTATTTATTTAATATATATTATTTCTTATATATTTTTATATTTATTTCTTATATATTTTCATATATTCCATATATTTGTTTGAGACATTGAAACAGGCTTAGTTTTGTACACCCTGTACAGGTATGTATTTAGTTATTTATTTTAAAAATCAGAAATGAATGAATGTCAGGAGGCAAGACACATCAGTGACAACAGCACGCTTATTAACATGAGGCATTGCTATAATACAGGGGGTTTCAACCAGAGGTCTGCGTCCCCTGGTGGTCTGTGATGGCACTGAAGGTGGTCCCTGACCATGCATTCATAACAACCTCAGAAAGAAAAGCTGAATAGCAAGAAGTATATATACAGAGATATAATGAGTGTAAGTGAGAGACAGGTGTGATCAGCACACAGGTGAGGTGGTATGATGGAGTCTGTGGGGATGTGGAAGGTGGAGAAGTGACTCCTGGATCAGCGGAGATGGATGTGTGAGAGTTTATCCTTTACACTTTTTCAGTAACATGACCAGCTGCATTTATTTCTGTTTTATTTATTTTATTATCTGAGTCATCATTAAAATAACCATAAATGAAGAAGCAGTTAACAGAAACACTCTGTTCACTTGGAATAGCTTAATGTAAATTATAAAAAAAAGTGTAACTACAGTCAGGAGACATGAGAATTCAGAGACCTTTCTTTTTATTATTCAATACACTTACAGTTTATATATCCATGTCACATTCACACACAGCAGATATGTTTAAAAATCTTAATAAGGAAGTATTTATGGTAAGAAGTAATCAGGTTTTCTCAGCATTGTGGTCCAGATTTGGCCCGTTCCTCTCAGCACATCATCTTTAATTTTACTAGGATTCAGGTCAGGAGATGAGCTCGACTATACAAGGCCTTCTGGGGTTATTGTGGCTGTATGTTTGGACTCATTGTCTTGTTGAAATGTCCATCTTCTACGCAGACACAGTTTTTTGGCTGATGAGATTAAATTCTCCTCTAATGTGTCCTGGTACTTATGTATCACTCCATTCATGTTTCCTTCAATGGTGTCTAAAGCCCCAGTAGCATTTGTAGGGAAGCAGCTCCATATCATGATGCTCCCACCACCGTGCTTCACTGTGGGTCTGGTGTTCTCTGTGTTCTTGCTTCTTCCTCCAAACATGTTGAGCTGAATAATTTCCAGAGTTCGTGGAATGATGTTTTTCAGCTAACCAGTGTATATTGTTCCAAAAGCATTCTGATTTTGGAATGGAGATGTGAGGTGCTTATTGTTCTCTGGGTAACTGATGTTCCTGCTGCTTTCAGGTCATCCTGCGATTCTTTTCGAGTGATTGTTGCCTTTCACTTATCTTCCTTATCATTAGTCTGAGAGCATGGTCTGAGCTCTTGTGAGGTTCACAACACTACCTACACTAACTAGGTCCTAACACTAACCTACATGTTATTTAACCGAGTGACAGGTATGTTTCAGGTCTTTGGCTCTTTAGCTTTTTCCATTCAAGTGTTATTTAATTATGTTGTTTTATATACATATCTTTGTTTATGCTTATGAATACAAACATTTTTGTTCATATTTATAAGTGCAAAGACAAAAGCTGATGTGTGTAAATGGGAAGTGGATATGTACACTGGAAGTATATTAAAGTGTTTATTTGCCCTCAATGTAAGTACCCACATGATTTTTTTTTCTTCCATCATGAACCTCCATATTTTATAATTTTCCGTGTGATTAACAAGGTGACAAACGTTTTTTGAAATTTTCAGTTTTAAATAAGAAGGTCAATTTAGGATTTATATTAATAATCTTAGTATTCTTATTTGTACCTCTTTGAGTTTCTTGGCCCATGGTTTCTGGGCTTTCTTGAAACCTTCTTCTGCCTCTTTGGCCTCCTTGAAGCCGCCCATCATCTGTTTATGGTAGCAATCTTTCTGCCAGTTCTTCACCTTCTCTACGTCCTCATTCAGCAGGCCGTTCTTCACCTCCTGATGGAGCTCACTCACTTTATCTGCCTCCGTCATCACAGCCAGCCAGGCTCGTTCCACAGAACCGTACTGAGGCCCTACAACAACACTTACCATGATTACATACAAAAAACACAAGATACGTTCAGCAGAATTCATTACACAGCATTCACAGAGAGGGGAAATAATGACTAAGAGCATGTAAACAAATCAGAACTCTTTTGGAACAAAAACTCTGGTCAGATGGAACAAAATTCCGATCAAGTTCATGTTTGGAGAAAGAAGGGTTATTTGTATGATCCAAAGAACACCAAGAACAACCAGATGTGTAGCACGGTGATGGGTGCATCATGATGCGGAGCTGCTTTTCTGCCCAAGGTACTGAGGCTTTACACGCCATCAAAGGAATCATGAATGGAGTGATGTAGCGGAACACAGAGGAGAATTTAATCTCATCAGCCAAGAAACTGAATCTAGGAAGAAGATGGATGTTTAAAAAAAACAATGAGTCCAAAACTCAAGACTGGTTTCTAAAAAGAGAGTGAAGGTGTGTGCATGACCGAGTCAATCTCCTGACTTTATTTAACAAGCAACTTCATCAAAGGAACCTTTGTAACTTTGGGGTAGCTGGAGAGAGGAATGAACCAAAACAGAACCATAACACTGTACAAACCCAGTTACTTCTCACTGCAGATGTCTCGAAACTCTAGTTCACAACAACTTGGCAGCATTGCACTAAATGACTACATTTACATTAATGTCATTTGGCAGACTTATCCAGAGTGACTTACATATATCTTATTTATACAACTGAGCAGTTGAGGGTTAAGGGCCTTGCTCAAGGGCCCATCACCGATAGCTTGGCAGTGCTGGGATTTGAACTCACGACCTTCCAATCACTAGTCCAATGTCTTAACCACTGAGCTACCACTGCACTGACTAATGCTGGACATTTGTGGTATCTGAATTCTTTTTTCTTTTATCAAACGAGAAAGTCAAAATATATTGTGCGTGTAAGTGTGAAGTGGATATATGCACTAGAAATGTATTAAAAAATAAAAATAAAAGAATCTAAGTATTTATTTCCCCTCAGTGTATAACCAAGTTTAAACACCATGACCTGAAGCTGATGGATAAACAGTGGAACAGTTTGACCTTCTGACCTTTCTCGATCAGCTGTCTCCATCTCTTGGACCACTCAGTGAGCTGCTGACTATAGGCCTTCTCGATCTTGGCACGTTCCTGAAGGCAGTTCATGAGATCGTTACAGAGTCGATGGCCATCATCAATCCTCTTTACGGCACGCTTGTAGTTCCCTACCTGTGGAAAAAAGGAAAAGGTGCTGCTAGGAAAGAAGCTGGAGGTCATCATAAAGAGGCTTATTGATCCACAAGGTTCTGAGAACCACAGCTCTCCTTCCTTTTTACACTTTTAAATGGTCATTAATCTTAAAAACTCAGGGTCTGATCTACTGAGGGTCGAGATGTTTATGAAATCTAATTTTACACCTAACAGGAATGCTGAAGTGTTCCCCAAGGCGTCTTTGGATGTTTAATAGTCTAGCTTTCTAAAGGAGTTCCACATGGAAACTTTCAGTGAGGGCCAAACCAAGAGGTTCTGCTTGAAATCATTTCTTAAGGAGAAATCCTCTAACGTTAAAAAAGAACCTTTAAGGGTTCCTCCAGAGGGAACAAAAATCAAATGACTGCTAAACAAATAGCTGCTAGACTGGAAACCAAAAGCTTTTAGAAGCTAGAAGCATTTTTCTAGCAGTGTCCTGATGGCCTGTAGGCTTTAGAGCATGGTTCCCCAAGCAAATGCAGGAGAAGCTGTGTTTATAGTTACAGAAGTAAAAATAATCTTAGCAATATGGGAAATTTCTTTTATACACTCTTAAATTAGGGTTCCACAACAATTCTTTGGATGGTTAATGGTTCTAACTTTCTAAAGGGGTTCTGCTTGAAAGAGAAACCTTACATAAAACCATTAAGGTTTCCTCCAGATAGACGTCAGTTAGAATGCTACATGGAACCCTCTGTGCTGTACACTTTAGGGCCTTGACCACTCTCCATGTTCTTACTTTTTAGAACCATATATCTGGTGTTATTGGTTGCTTGTAGATGAACTGCAAATCCATCTCTGCAGTGAACTCTCTGACTGGGAACTCTTTAAGAAAAAAGTGTTCCTCAAGACTTTTCTGGAGTAGAAAGGGAAACCCTCTGTTCTGGGGGTTTATAAAGAACACATAGCAGAAACCATTTGTGGAAAATGACTAGAATTAAAATCAGAATATAATGTAGTTCATATTAATAGTGTGTGCTGTATATCATGTGCTTTCACACTGCTCCTGCAGGGGGCGAGAGAGAGCGAGACAGTGGGAAAAGAGAGCGAAGGAGAGAGAGGGAGTGTTTAGTGGCTCAGCTCATGCCTGTGCATGTGGCATTATGCAATGACATGCACGGCTGTGTCAGGGTGTGTGTGTGTGTGTGTGTGTGTGTGTGTGTGTGTGTGTGTGTGTGTGTGTGTGTTCCAGCTCTGCTTGCATTAATCCTCTTCTTCATGATTACGACACTCGACTCCCACAGCCAAGAAACACAGAGAGTATTTAGAGATGAAGAGGAGCAGTACATCATCTGTGTATGAGATAACCTCACTGAAATATCTCACACATACACGCATTTCCTAATAAACCATAAGAAAATAAATAAAATAAATAATAATTAAATAATCCATCCATCCATCCATCCATCCATTATCTATACCGCTTTATCCGTCTGGGTCGCGGGGAAGCTGAAGCCAATCCCAGCATCTT
>JAQQZX010000015.1:127990-138585 GCA_030068355.1 Notoglanidium maculatum | reverse complement strand
CAGTAGTGCAGTCGGAGGACGTGTGTGTGTGTTCAGTAGTGCAGTCGGAGGACGTGTGTGTGTGTTCAGTTGTGCAGTCGGAGGACGTGTGTGTGTGTGTTCAGTAGTGCAGTCGGAGGACGTGTGTGTTCAGTAGTGCAGTCGGAGGACGTGTGTGTTCAGTAGTGCAGTCGGAGGACGTGTGTGTGTGTGTGTTCAGTAGTGCACAGTAATTCTCACTAAGACAGGATAAGTCATATCTGTATAAATCACAGAGATGGGCGTGTCTTGACCATGTGCACTACACACACACACCTCATGTTAACTCACACTGATCGTTCTGATCTTTATTATAAGTGATTGTTTTAAGGGGGCGTGGCCACGCGTCATCCTCAGCAGGTCACGTGACCATAAAATGTCTGCAATGTAGGAACTCGGAAACTCCGCTAAAAGCCCCAGAAGCGTCTCCGAATCCCTTTTACACCTCGTCGGGATTTCACTCTTCTGCGTTTTAGACTTTTAATGTAGAAGAGAAAAGAGCGAGCGCCTCCTGGAGCGTCTTTATACTGAGGAAATAAACCCTTTTCTGTAGAAAATGACTGACATGACGGATCGAGACTAAAATCCAAGAGGTATTTCGGGAATATTGACATTCTGTACCTCCAGATGGAAAACTAATCCCGTCTGAACAGGGCTGTAGAGGTCATGGCTTTAGCAGCTCAGCCGTGTTTAGCCTTAAATACCTCTGTGACTGAAAAACAACTTTAGAGTTATGACTAACCTGAGGTTATAAAGACCGTCTCCTGAATCTGCCAGTCAGCCTTTAATCTCAGGATTAATTTTGTGAAATCAGTTTCCGTTCTCATTTCAGTGTTAATGTTATTGGTGAGATGGATGACGTGTGTGTTTGGAGTCGAGTCGAGTCGAGTCCAGCTCGGGGACCGAATCCAGGAAACATCGTCTTCAGGCTCAGTAAACGGCACATAGCTGTGATTAGCATGAGTGCTAATCCTGATCAGTGTGTGATAGAGCTGTGGAGGATCGTCAGGATGATGCGATACTCGGTTCAGGAACCAGCTCGCTTGTCATTCAGGGAAAACAGCAGCTCTCTGCTGAAGCAGGACTTTTCATTGGAACCTGATTTGGGTGAATTTGTCATTGTAGATTGCGAAAATCTTCTGATCCATGTCCAACTTCATGTCCAGCATTGCACAGTCTTCTCAGAAAGTGTCTCTGAAATCACTTCCAGGAAACAATGTCATGCTGGAAATGAACAGTTTCTCAGCACACCACAGTGTCGTAAGTATAATATACACTGGCGGCGACACATCCACTCGTCCCCAACTTCAATATTCAAATATGCTCAAAATTTCCCCCAATGTTTTAAAATTAAAAATATAAATTAAAAACTTTTCAACCACGCACTGAGGTCCAAAATGCCATTATTTGCAATAATGTGTAAAGTTTTTCATAAACTTATTTTTTGGTTATAAAATTAAACATTATTTAATTTAGCAGAAGTTAAAATTACGCCTAAAGTTAAATATAGATTTGACTGAAAAATAATTAAGGTTACTCTAAATTTTTGGTGGAAACGGTTACAGAAGGTTCTTTTCCCAGTGCAACAATATGTTTATAATACAAGATCATATCGAGCATAATAAGTAATATAGTCTAGTGTTCAGATTGTGTAGCTCTACAGCATTTATTTTTGAGAATGATTTACTTTGCTTTAGTTATTTTATGTCATACATTAAACTCAGACTCCCACATGACATAAACACGCCTGCCGCAGATCCGTGGTTCTTCCATCGAGTCCATGTGAATGATTTTATTCTTCAATCCAAGGAATCGAGCTCAGAGTTTAAAGAGCTGAATCATCTTTATTTAGAATCATGTGAAAGGAGTGGGGAGATTTGTGCTTGCGTCTGGGTTATAAACACCGCAGGAATGTTAAATTCGAATTAATATAAGCCGGAGTTTAGTGATTGATTTTATTTTGCTGATTATTCCACAGCAGCAGGAGGAACACCGTGTCATTACTCTCATCTTTCCAGATTAATGAAATTAATCCTAAATTAGTACAGTAATGGTTTGTGTACAAAGAAAAGATGTAAAACATGTGACACAGTGTGCTGATAACACACTTACAGCTGTGTGAAATTATTGTTTAATATAAGTTTGATGTCTCCTGTGTCCTGCAGTTATTCCGTCAGAATATTCCTGTAATTAAATCCACACCAGGAATGAACAAGCTTCATCATCAGCACATTTATTCTCGATCCTCGATCACAGAAACTTTAACAGTTTAACATTATATTGTGTATTGTATAGCTTTTGTGTGTGTGTGTGTGTGTGTGTGTGTGTGTGTGATCAACCACAAGGCCACATGAGGACAAGCCTACAGAACTGGTAAATGTATAAATGTCTGAATCCACCAACAACAGTTTTTACTTAATCTCATATTAATTAGTCAATAATACACTGATTAAAGGAGCAGTGTGTAATCTGCAGCGCCCTCTGGTGCCTGTGAGGATTTCAATGCAAACAGGATCCAGTGTATGAATTGAGAGTTGGTTTTAAGAAACGGGCCGGAGTTTTGGGTGGGGCTAATTTCTGCGTCAGAAAACAACAAAAAAAGTTCAAATGTAAAAAGATCCAGATCCTTGACATTTATTTGATTATTATGTAATTATGTAACACAAATATACTGTACTTTTCCTCTAACTTTACAAATCTTTAAACTACAGTGACACCTTGTGGTTCCGTTAAACAAACACAAGGTGTTAATTATTTCTTTCATTTTTGTTCCATCTTCCTGAAGTCAATAAGGAGTTTAAGGTGTTTTACGTCATAAATGATAGAATAAAAATAAAATCAGTTGTTGTTGGTGCTGGACTCTTCTGGACCCTACAGTACCTTTAACCTGACCGTTCTGTACTCCACCTGAGCCGTCACCTGGGTTCCTCCTCACCTGGACCCTTTTATTAAACCTGCAGTTCATCAGGTTCCAGTAAACGAGGTTCCAGCAGGAGGTGAGGGGGAGTTCTCGGACGGAATGAGGAGGAGGAAGAGGAGGAGCCGACAGTCTAATCACAGTCCAAGTCCCTTCAGGAGGAACACGAGGTGGAAGCAGAGCGCGAGCAGGCCGGTTCCCAGCAGATCCCCCAGAGCAGTGAGGTACGGGATGGAGAAGTTATCCGGGTCCAGACCTCTCCTCCACATGAACCTCACTATCACATCTGCCGTGTAGAGCAACAGCACCACCTGTGGACACAGCGTTCACCTGTGAATGAGCTGTTACTATAGAAACGATAACGCATAGGAACGAGAGCATTAATACAAACCTGCACTACAGTCAGAGCTGCTGTTCTAGAGAATTAATCAACACCTTCTGACCAATCAGAATCCAGAACTCAGCAGCAGTATGGTCTAATGTCCTTTTAATACTGTGTTTGTGTGTGTGTGTGTGTGTGCGCGTGCAGACATGTACCTGTATCAGTGCAGCACAAAGATAGCAGCAGATGAAAGGCAGGGTGATGGGGGCGTGGCCTCCCTGTAACGTTTTGATGGTGAAGAGGAAGACGAGGTGTCCCGGGATGACGAGGAGGAACAGCACACGGGCAGATTTAGAGTTCACTCCTGACACACACACACACACACCTGTTCAAATACATTCTTTTGATCTTGCTCATTAATATTCATGAGCATGGGTAGTGACTGAGTACTGCAGTGATTATTTGATTCCTCTGCAGATAAAGTGAAGTTCCTGACCTGTAGAGAAGAAGGAGACGCAGGGGTTGGGCCAGTGCTGCCTCATCTTATAGGGCAGAACTCCGGGAACGCTCCAGAAGTGAAGGTAGGTGGAGATTCTGCTCGCCTGGATGGCCACCAGGTTCCCACCCACACCTAACGTTAATGCGGACCAGGAGATAACCGAGAGGTATGAAACACCTGATTAATTATTCACTCAGCACTAACACACACCGCTCCTAACCCAGCATTAACATCACAATGTGAACTCCTGACTGGGTGATTCACAAGGTTCTGCAGAACACAAAGCTTTTCCACATTCTCTCTAAAACACTCGTTAACAGTGTGTTAATTAATCCATTAATCACATGACCGAGTTGTTTACTCACAGTCACGTTCCGCATACAGGACTAAAAAAAAACTCTTCCTTTTTTCCAGTAGAAATAAACCATAATTATTTTCTTTATCTCTGTTTCTGTGCTGCAGACAAATTAATTACATATCTAAAAGTTTACTTTTCTTGGGATAAGTTTTTACTGATCAGGATCGAGATTCCCAACACAGCACAAACATCATCGTTAAAAGGTAGCGTGAGTATCAGATACTCTGTTTAAATACAAGTATTATTATCTTTTTATTCTTGCTCTATTCCATAATTATATTTCTTAGCGTCAGTAAAATTGCTTTTCTGTTTTTTAGCGTGCATCACTGATGACTGCAGCCTTCAGAGAACCTGCTTTAATATTACTGGCTCAGAATCACAACACCTGCATAAGTTAGGGCGGATTTCATGCAAATGATACGAATACTATGATAAAACCATTCCACACATACTTAAAATTAAAAAGATTAAAGATTAAAATCCACATCCACATACAGATCAAGTCATTGAGTTACAACATTAACAGAGTGCACAGATTACTTTATTCTTCACTTACCTGCATAGGTATATTTACACCTAGTGTACGTTAGAGAAAAATCTTTATACACACATTTATAAATGATTAAATTATAAATCTCTCTCACCGTTAATGACAGGAGTAAACACAGCCATGCCCTCAAAGTTTGGATCACTGACGGTTCTATCCAGAATCAGACCTCCGAAACTGAAATCACACACACACACACACACACACACACACACACACACACACACAGACACAAGCACAAGGGTGATAAATACACATCTCCTCATCATCTGGTCTGGGTGTGTGTGTGTGTGTGTGTACCTGCTGATGGACATGGCCACTATAACAGGTTGCCACCCCGAGCGCAGCACTTCTCTGATCTGAACACTGCGACGAGCCACAAGAACCCACACAGGAATCAGAGAGAGGAAGAACACACACACCAATGGAGACACGTACCACACATCTATGCACACACACAAACACACAAAAAATTATTTTCATATTTCTACTGTTAAAAACTATAATGGAAATAATCTTCATGTGTGTGAAATCTTATACAAGGTTCCTGTTGTTGTTGTTCTAATGATTCGTTGATGTACCTCTGTAGTGGTAGAGTGTGCTGCTGATTCCTGCCAGCAGTGACAGTGTGATTAAATCCCCCAGACTGGCGGCGATGGGCGTGGCCACATTATCAGGGTTAATGCCAACTTTCCGGGAGCCGATAATCACACCGATCATCACCAAACCTGCACCATAAGTTACACTCATCACCGTAACTCACACTCACCATTACTACAATTCAATCTCTTCACCAACATACTTTTTCCTTGCCACCATCATCACAAGCTTGTTCATTAGGGATATATATATATATATATACACACAGATAAATTTATACATTCGTGAGTTTATATTCACAATCTATGTATTTCTGTAAAGCTGCTTTGTGACAATGTCTGTTGTTAAAAGTGCTATACAAATAAAATTGAATTGAATAACTCACTCATCACCATCATAACTCCCACTCATCACTAAAGATACACACACTACACACACACTACACTAAAGATACACACTATACACACACCACACACACTACAAAGATACATCACACACACACACACACTACACACACTACAGTAAAGATACTCACAATACACTAAAGATACACACTACACAAAATACACTAAAGATAAACACACTACACATGATACGCTAAAGATACACTACACACACTACAAACACACTACACTATACACACACACACTACACTGCACAGATGTGATGATGTTCAGCACCTAGGGAGAGTGCAGCGATGAAGGCGGTGGTCACGCTGCTAGCACACAGCACAGCTGCCTGCTCCAGCTCCACGCCTCCTCTCGACAAGGCACCAAGTGCCACCGCCGCCAGTGCTGCCAAGAACCCCACCACTGTAGCCTGGACCTGAGAATACAACCACACCTGAAAACCTGCACAGGTAAGTACAGGTAACCTATTCACCTGTAATCTGAGTGTGAGCACTAGGGGGCAGAGTGACATGATTCACACCTGAACGCTACCCTACACACACCTGCTGTTTTATTATGAAGAGAAGTGGTGTGTACTGTTTTGAAGATGGTTATGAGGTGCAGATAACTCCTGACACACACACACTCTGCTCTTAGCAGTAAACACCATGTAATTCAGATTCTGGAGGAAAAACACATTGGTTTTCTGTCAGCTCCAGTTACCCACAAACCCCTCAGCACACACTGTGTGGACTGAGCATTACTCAGGTGACTCAGTAACACTGTAGACTCATACTGCCCCCTACAGGACACTACTCACTATGTTTTAAACATGAACTTTTCAGCTCAGAATTTTATACAGTTCATATAATTAATACGTGTCCTTTACGCAAAAACGTTTCACTGTAGAGCTGCAAGCATCAAAGTGTGTGTGTGTGTGTGTGTGTGTGTGTGTGTGTGTGTGAGATTTAGGTTTACCTGTATTAGTGCCAGATTACTGCATGCCATTAACCACTGCTGTTTAGGATCATCCATCTGCCCCGTGTTAGCCTGCAGAAGAAACACTTTAATACTTATATTTCTGAGGATTGTGTTCATGTGCTCAGAGTGATACGGTAGCGACGTGATCAGAAGAGGATCTATCACATCTCAAAGAGGAGACGTGATTAGACTCAGAGAGGAGATGTAATTTGACACAGAGTGAAGACGTGATTAGACACAGAGAGAAAATGTGGCAAGACTCAGAGCGGTGTGATTAGACAGAGAGGAGATGTGATTAGATTCAGAGGATATGTGATTAGACTGAGAGTGAAGATGTGATTAAACTTAAAATTGAGGTGTGATTAGACAGAGTGGAGACATGATTAGACTCAGAGAGGAGGTCTGATTAAACTCAGAATGGAGATGTGATTAGACTCAGAGTGAAGCCGTAATTAGACAGAGTGGAGATGTGATTAGACACGTACGTAGGGAAAATGTAATTAGACAGAGAGGAGATATGATTAGATACAGAATGGAGATGTGATTAGACACAGAGTGGAGATGTGATTAGAATCAGATTAGACTCACAGCTGTGGAGAGACGAGACGCCAGCGTCATCTCAAGATTCCCTTTCAGACCAACAAGAGCAGGAACCAGGATGAACACCTCAGTGATCACTTTAAACACATCCCAGTGCTGTAACACACACACACACACACACACACACACACGCACACGCACACAGACTATTATTTTAGTATTAATCTCATTCTGATCTTATTCAGTCAAATTTGTTGAAACCGGAACTTTCTCAGTGCTTGTAAAGATATAAATCTGTTTTTGGGGCGGAGCTACAGCTGTGTTCAATTTGTGATGTAACTAAATAAAATAAAATCTTTGACATACAAATTATTATTCACATTGAGGCATCTGAAAACTTTTATGCACAGAACCTATGTGCTCAGCTGGCTAGATAACTTAGCTAACATTAGCAATGAGCAGAAAGCAGTTGTCATGGTAACGCTTAAAGTTTAACTAAACGAGTGAGAAAATGCAGAAATAAATCGAGACCCTGAGCCAGAAATCCCTCTCCTGTGGCTAATGGGAGCTAATTTACTAGCAGTTAGCTAATCAGCTACTTAACTTGGCTAATGCTAGAGATATTAGCCTATTAGGGATGGAAACATGGGGGTGTTCCCCAATTTGCATATTCATGTATCTTCATAGACCCTGATTAATGCGATGAGATGCTCCTCTGCCAATTTACTGTGTTGGTCAGTAAAAATAATTTAAGCATGTTTATATTTTACACCTCCACTGTGTCATAAAACTCCTTCTACACTGACGGTTCTATTAAAACTGACAAAATTCCAAAATCGCAAAGTATTACGCTTGAAGTAAAAAAAGGCTAAATCTTTTAAAAAAGTATTATTATTGTGGAACATTTTAACCATGCAGCTCAGTAAACACTCCCAGTAAAAGTTCAACCAAAAACCACATTTACACAAAGCTCATTTACATAAATTAACATAAGGCATGGCATTTAGTGACTAAATTTTTCTTCTTGACTTTTTTCACTAGGCTAACCTGTAATGGAAACAGCATGTAAGCGGAAAAAAACACTTAACACTCAGACACTAAACCTGTCCTGACTGATTTACTGTAAAGTACAAATGTATGTTTAATATTTGGCTTTTTGTAGATTTATTATTGGCTGAATTTTACAGTTATGTATGAAATGAATCCAATTTTTATCACGTCATCCGTCATAAACACTAACCTCATTACAATGTTGTGAGGTAAATAAACCGTGTTGGTGTGTGTTTCGGTGACTGAGCCGAGTTCCAGCAGCTAAAAATATCTCTGATGTTGAAATAATCAGTTAAGAAGCGCAGCATGCAGCCAGAGAGGATATTTATAACCCTGAGTGTGTGTTAGCATCAGAGCTGCAGGACAAAGACAAAGCTAACTATACATACACCAAACACGTCTCAGCTGGTACTCAGAGTACACACACACACGCACGCGCACGCACACACACACGCACGCACACTTCACAAACAACCTGAAGGACCTAGGGTTGGACATATAAATGTCTTCCACCCTAACTGCTTTTTTTAAATGTGATAATAAACACACATTAGTAATAAAATGGTGTCTGTGATGAAGCATTATAATCTCTCTAAACTTTCAGTCACCTGTGTGTGAGGAGTGAAAATAAAAAAGAAATCTAAATCTAAATAAGAGACGCAGAAAATGCTGCTCGTACTTGAACAACGTCCATGAGCATTCCGGCCGCCACCATTCCGAGTCCGGACACCAGGTATGGCAGCGCCACCTGAGCGGCGATCAGGTACGAGCTCTCAGGCAGGAAACCATGGGCAGATCGCGTCAGTTTACAGGTGAAACCTCGCAGCTTCTTTCCCTGATAACAGAGCTTGAGTTCTAACTGAGTCACCACCATCACGGCCACGTCAGCCTGCTGAGGAACCAGCGAAGGAATCTACCAGAGCTTCAGGAACTCTACAACATGCTGAGGAAGCAGAGATGGAGACAGGATCTGACAGAACTTCAGTAAAATCTGCGTCTCCAGGAGGATAACTGCTGCTGAGCAGTGAATTATCTGATGAAATTCATCTAGGAGGATCAGCAGATAGGATGAAGAGGTGAAGAAGTTACACAGGTGATCCTACAGGATGAGCGCTACCCTCAGTTTTAACATCCTGCAGAACTCTGAAGAACGTCCTTCCACTGAGGTCACCATGGAGAATTAATAACATCAAGAACAAATCCAGGCAATTTAGTTGCTCTCGGGCCTCCAGAGTCACATGGTGATAACAGTAATGGCACCCATTTGTGACCAGAGAAGCGTCTGAATCACAGAAACTCACTCACTTCTTTTCCTCTATAGCTCTGCTGTAACGTCGAGACGCCACGTCTGTCCGTTATGGAGACGTGTGTGTGTGTGTGTGTGTGTGTGTGTGACGTCTTGACATCGTCACCGTTGTGTCGTGACTCACAATGTCCACAACAGACACTCCATTCCAGCCCCTGCCTCCCTCTCACTCTCACTCACACACACACACACACACACACACACACACACACACACACACACTCAGGGTCTTTAAATGGCCTGGTCTGTGTTCCGGGTCTGTAAGCTGACAGAAACACATGTTGAGCTCTTTTCTTTGCTCTTTCGTTCTTGATTGTGTGACATCTGCACACCTGATCCTCACATCTACAGCTTCATCAAAGCTCCTCTACTCGTTTCTTTTTCCCTCATCGTTCGCTCTTTTTCTGTGTCCTTCACACAGCTCAGATTTATCACTCCTCTCTCTGCCGTCTCACTGCCTGCAGTCCTCCTGCTCTTATCAGCACTTAACAGCTTGATTACAGCCAGAGAGAGAGAGAGAGAGAGAGAGAGAGAGAGAGAGAGAGAGAGAGAGAGAGAGAGAGAGAGAGAGAGAGAGAAAACGCTACAGTGCGCAGCCATTAAACTCCCAGATGAAGAAATGACGCCTTGACACGACGAGTTACACACGTCGTGAGGATTTAATACTGAAATTACACACAGCAGTATTCACACATCCTCAGATCAAACCTTCCTACTCAGACGTCATGTACGCTTCACCTCGATTCAGTGTCTCATGGCTTTATTAAGTTGCACAAAAGTGACTTTCAGAACACAATATATAAAAGTAAATAAAATGTAAAATGACAGTGTGTGCTAGATCAAGTGCTATTCCCTGAGCTGCTGAATAATGAGTGTGAAGCGGTTGTGTTCGATCGAACCAGTGATTAGTGTGATCATTACAGCTGGTACTGTTATACTGTTATATACTGATGATGTCCGAGACTCCTCTTAGATTTATTTCAACACTCATACGGTGGTGCGGTGGTTAGCGCTGTCACCTCACAGCAAGAAGGTCCTGGGTTCGATCCCCGGGTCACCCAGGGTGCC
>JAQQZX010000015.1:89713-100815 GCA_030068355.1 Notoglanidium maculatum | reverse complement strand
TCATTTAGTGGATAAAGGTGTACAATTTCCCAGTTTGAACATTTATGTTATCTATGTTCTGTTGTGAATAAAATATTAACTCATGTGATTTGAAAGTCTTTTAGTTTTCAATTTATTCAACTTTAAACAACGTCCCAACTTTTCTGGAATTTGGGTTGTATATTACAAACAGCTGATCTCACATCAGCGCTGTCTTCATGACGGAAAGTTTTCAATCTGATATCATGCTTCACGTCAGTCCACTGTTTATTTTTTTTATCTCGGATTAATAGGTATCAGGAGTGAAGACGAAACTGCTGATGGCAAATGTATTAAACCTGCTTGTTGTTGAAATCTGGGCATGGCAAATCACAGGAGTGGAAGGAACATGCACTAAAATGCACTCTGGGTGTGTGTGTGTGTATGTGTGTGTGTTTAGCTTATCACAACTAAAGGAAAAGGATTTAAAACAGTAAAGCCCTTCACTGATAATACAGCAAGATCACGGCGAGGCAGGCCGCTACAACGGGTTAGTGGATGGAGCATAGACATAGGGTGGTGTAGGAGAACTAAGGAAGGTTGAAACCGAGTCCTGCAGCTGAATTCTGGATCAGTTTGTGAGGTCGGATAGCACTCAGACACGGACCTGCCAGGATTGAACTGCACTAGTCCAAATGACAAATGACCGAACAAGCACCTGAGTGGCCTGTGCAGAGAGAAACTAATCCTTCTGATGTTGTAATGAAGAAATCTTCATGAGCATGTCAGATTGGCGATGTGAGAGGAGAAGGACAGGTGATTGGCCATGGTTATGCCGAGCCTGTGTGCAGTGACAGAGGGTGAGATCTGAGAGTTGTGCAGGGAGATCAGAGGATCCTGATGTGGGGATGAATCACCACCGTGGGATTAAATTTCAGCTGATGATCTGCCATCCACGATGAGATGTCTGCCAGGCATGCTGAGATCTGAGCAGAAACATGAGTGTACGAGGGAGGGATGGAGAGGATGAGTCGAGTGTCATCTGCACCGCAGCGGTATGAGACGATATGACCTCACAGAGAGATGGAGTATAGAGGGAGAACAGAAGAGGACCGAGTACTGAGCCTTATGTCTATAGAAATGATAACATGTTAGAGTGAGTGCATTAATTAAATATAATTACATGCGATTTGCAGCTGCACTACTGTCCGAGCTGCTGTTATAGAAAATAGAAAACACCTTCTGACCAATCACAATCCAGAATTCAACAGCAGTGCGGTGTAATTGTATAGCTACTTATGTATACATGTAGGATAGACACATTATTTGAGTGAGTAACACACAGACGAGTGTTATAACATCATAAAATATAACAGCCAATCAAGTTCAAGTATGCAAATGCAGGTCATGTGACTTAAGGTTTAGGGGTGGAGCATGTAGGGTTACGGACATTTCTGTGCGTTTCTGTGAATCAAAAGGAAGAAACTTTATGAAGAGTGAATGAAGTTTGTGTGACATTAACAGTTTATTTTAAGGTTTGTTACGTCTCACCTGTCACAGTCACTACAACTCTCTCAGCAGAGCTGCTCAGGACGGTTACATAATGTGTGCTGTTGCCATCTATTTCTAACACACACGCACACACACACACACACACACACACACACACACACACACACACACACACACACAGAGTCAGATCTTTGGCACGGTGTTGTGAATTTGTCCCTGTGTGCTGAAGTTAGTCTCATTCTCTGACATTTATAGTTAAAGTCACCTTTACGAGCTGTTTATAGAAGAAGAGTGTTTTTTCACGCTGTATGTGCACACGTGACTGACGAGGGTTACATTTTCTCACTGGTGTTAATTGTTGTAATTTTTTCCCCACAACAAGTCCTTTTTCTAAAAACTAGGCCTCCCTGCTAACAAATGCTGCTTTGTGTTCAGGAAGCTTAAGCGCTGCCAGGACTCGGCCCGAATCCTTCATGTTTTATTCCCTTCACTGTCTCAGCTCTGACTTGTGCTGCATTAAAACTCAATCAACTTGTAGTAAATATTGCTCCTGTAACACAGATCATGTTTTATTTCCTGAATAAATGATTTGGTTGAGGTTTAAAACTCAATCCTACTTAATGTCTGAAATCTTTGCAGTCAGTCTAAAAGATGAAGCCCAGACTTCTGTCCGCAGTGCTCAGGGTGCAGGAGTGTCACGAGGTGGTGGAAGAACTTTATTACCAATCAAACCTTCAGCTGAGCGGACGTTAAAACCTGGAAGGTGACCAGGAAATAAACCCCCTAGAACTATAACTAGGAAATAGAAAAACCTCACAAAGAACAGATATTATAAACAGATATTATATTAATCTACAGACACATAATCAGTTTGTATTTTCTGATGCTGATACTGAAACCTTGAGTACTAGTCAATACTGATACCCTTCCAATATTGTTTCCCTCATTAGCTTTAGCATCATAGCTTTGCGTTTACATCAGACCTGTCTCACGCCAAACCTGTCTCACACCTGTCTCAGGTGAGCCACTTCATCTGGAGAAAAGGGACTCTGGCTGGGTCAGTGCAGCAGATCCATTCATCATGCAAATGTCTCTCTCTCTCCTTCTCTCTCTCTCTCTCTCTCTCTCTCTCACACACACACACACACCTGTGCCCAACAAGTCATTCCTCTAAAAATAACCACATAAAGTCTCTGGCACATGTTCTGGCTGAAAACCAAACCCAAAACCGCACGGACTGAAGCTCAGTGTCCACCTTTAAAGTGTTCCCTGTAAGTCTGAGGGCTTCGGGCTGCCCCGCTCTCTAATCCTCCAGCGCATGAGGGCTTTCTCGCGGGCATTTTGAGCCCTTTATGCACACTTCCTGTAAGTCGGCACTTCTACAGGCTTTGGCTGAGGGAATTGTAGCGTTGTGTCATGAATCACGGAGTTACCAGGGTACGATTTCATCAGTCGCTTCTTTTCAATTTTGCTTTTGTTTCGGGAGATAAAAAGGAAGAACAGGGGGTTCTGTGGGTTTCTGTTCATTCGATGAATCCTAACGTCATAGACTAAAACTGCAGTGCACTGGTGTATGCCGCAGAAGCTCAGGCTTTAATTTGATCTGATCTGATTAAACGTCTCTTTTTTGTGTGTTGTTTGTGATGTGTGTAAAGAGATCAGTCCGACTTGACACATCAGGTTTCAGATCATAATAACTCAACCTCATAAAAGAGCTTTTCCATTTTATTTGTAAATATATTTTTATGAACAAAAAGAAAAAATATATATATATATATAATATACATTTTGACTTGCTATTATTTACACTGTTTACATTGCTGTGAAAATGTACAGCGTGTGCTTCTGATGGAACTTGGTTCTGTACAGAGTGTGTGTGTTCATGTACATACATTCATTAGCGAGTAGAAACCAAATCATCATCATCATCATCATCATATCAGCAATGTTTTATATCGATCAGGAGGAATGCAGAAGTTTTAGCCCCCTGTCTGATCTCTACTATGTGTTTGACACTATGTACTCTGGACATTCAAAACCAAAAACTGGTCCAAGCAGAAGCCTAGGGTACTTCAGGTTCTAGCTCGTTTTCCAGCAATTTGTGTCATAATTTCACTCTACAGTTTACGCAATTCCTCTAACGTGACCCATGTGCTTAGATTGACCTGCTTATTCTTATGTGATTTTTCTGGGAAGAAGCAAATTTGTCCTCCAAACTGCTCCCTCTGCAGAGCTCTGAGTTAGCTCCAACCCCAAGTACTGTTACCAAGGATCCACTTCCTGGTAGAACCCTTTTAACCATCTAAAAAGTCTGCTTTTCTAAGAATGTACATGCTGGTGCTGATCCAAAAACTTACAAGTGGAAGCTGTGGTGCTGAGTCGGTGGTCGGAAACACAAAAGAAGTTCTGCTACTGCGTGCTGTGAAGTTCCTGAGCTGTGTGTCGGTGCTGTAACTTGTTAAACAGGTGCTTGGATGTCCCTCTGTGTGTGTGTGTGTGTGTGTGTGTGTGTGTAAGCTGGTGAAAGTTCCAGCTGTTATATTCAGCCTGCACTTACACACATTTCTGTTCTAAGTCTTCTAAAGAGTCCAGGGTTTATCTTTGGCACAGAGACACCGTGAAACGTTCCACATTCTCAATAATACTTCGGTGTTCAGTAAAGTTCTCCGTTAGCAGCATGTCACACAGCAGGCGAGTACCGAGACCCCCAGCGTGCTGTATCGTATCGTTAGTCCAGCTGTGACCGTGACCGGAGTTCCCACTGAGAACGTCCTCTATGAACCCTGCAGGTGTGTCCGAGACCTCGTTCCCAACACAGCTCTGAAGAAGAACCAGAACCCAGCCCTGAGCTCCAGCACAGCAGAACCTTACAGTTCTGTACAGTTCCAGTTCTCATTATGGCATAACCAAAGAACCGCCGGCTCTCAGGATGATGCGGAACTGGAGTTCATTAGATTAGATTAGATCTCTGAGTGCAGGGACGCTGAGATGCTAAGCACCAAATCACATGAGTAAAGTGCATCACCAGCATCACACACACACACACACACACACACACACACACACACACACACACACACACACACACACACACACACTGATCAGTGTGTAAAAATAAGAGCTGGAAAAGTTCCACATTGGCCCTGATTAAGAAGGTTAACCTGTGATAAAGGCTCTGTCACATTTTCACAAAGACAAGCAAAGACAGAACACATGAAGAAAAAGAATGGCAATCAAGGAATACTTGAAAATTTGAAAATAAAAACAAAAAATTTAACTAAAAATAAAGGTTAATACTGATGAGAGAGCGAGCTGCTTCACATTTTAGCTGTGACTCCTGCACGCGTTTGACTGTTTTTAACTTCACAGTTTTCAAGCAACAGAACATGAACAGCACTTTTCCACCAAACAGCTCGACTCGGATAATTACCCACAATCCCACAGCGCAGCGTTCTTCCCGGTTAATGAGTCATACTGCCACTGAGGATGTGTGCTGAATGTGGGCGGAGCTAATGATCTGAGCTCACTGATTGGTCAGTATTGTAGTGTACGGCTCTTCAGCAGTGTAGCGAGCGTCTCACATCCGTTATCTCTCCTTTATACTCTTATATATCTGCAAGACTTATCATCAAACGTGATGTTTTTTTATTGTTTTAGTTTGACGGTAATGCTTTCTTCTTGCTGATATTTAGCACAATTTTTACTTTTTTACCCCGTGATTCACATCAGATCTGCTAAAATCAGAATGCTGTTCACTGCATCCACTCTCTAAATGGTATACAGCATCATGTTCTTGTGAAGATCTTTACAGAGGACACTGTTTGTGTGTATGTGTGCATGTGTGTGTGTGTTGTATTTTAATGTTGTCTGATAAAAGTTAACAAAAGTCAAACAATACTATGCTGCATTTTTGCTAATGGTTAAAGTATTGGTACCACGAGTCATCTCAAGTATGTTTTTTGTTGTTGTTACAGATGACTCGTGTATCAATGCGCACATTTGTGACATTGCTGAGGACAGACGTGTTCACGTTACAGTTAGATACAGATCACCTGTAATTATGAATGTGAACCATCAAGACAGGCAACAAATCAAAGCTGAGCAAAAAATCTGAATTGAACGATGAGGCTTGTAATGTGGACGTTTCCTAGGTGTCTATCTCACACCTTTCCTGAGATGCTCCGCCCACTTTCACAGGTACAGGAGTACTAATGCGAACCTGCTGTCTGGTGTTAAAGCCCTGTTAGCTCCATGTAACTTATATCCTAACAGTCATCACAGTCCTGATTACGCTCATTAACTCAGATGAACTTGTGTTTTTGGTGTTGCTGAATTACAGCGTGGAAAATGTTAGCATACGTTACAATGATCAGGAGTCACATCTCTGAGTAATAAAATACTTTCCATAAACGGTGACATGACATTCGGTGATAAGCTGTGAACAGAAAAGTGACAAATTATTTAAATAAAAAATTCTACAAATATCGTCTCTACGGGGGCAACGATAAAGATCTGTCAAGTAACACGATTCACCAATAAATATCACAGCACCGCCACTGAGAACTTCTCTCTCTCTGTGTGTGTGTATGTGTGTGTGTGTGTGTGTGTGTGTGTGTGAGACACAGAGTTATGTAAGGTCAGTGTGTAGAGCGTGTCGTCCTGCTGTTTCGTGGAAAGCGGTGGACTTTGACGTGTTTGGACAGGTGATCACTGCGGGCAAATTTCTTCTCACAGACATGACACTGATACGGTTTCACTCCGGAGTGTGAGCGTCTGTGACGGGACAACTCGTCTGACCTCGAGAACCTGTCAGGGTAACACACACACACACACACACACACACACACACACACACACAAGATTAACAGTGTAGAGATTTTCCTCAGGCATCCATTTAATAATTTGAAAATTCATATGTTTTTCTGTAAGGTTGTTTTTGCTTTTCCATCACTGTCACACACCACCTGTGCAATGGGACACGCCCACGTTCAGAAACAAACCGTACACACCCACTATCCAGAAAGACCCTCATATGGCCATTTAAAAAAAAACAAATTACACTAATTACACAGTATAATAATCACAGTGTGTTTTATTGGACTCAGAGACATGTTTCATTATGTAAATAACAAGCATGACTACATGTTTGTATTGTAAACTGAGCTGGAAGCGTGTGTGTGAAATTCCATCCATGTTTAAAACACACACTCGCATGTGATGGGGTAAGGGGAGGGGCTTAAAGGGTTACATACGTTCACATGCTTTAAGTAAACGATAAACATTATTTGTGTGTGTGGAACAGTGTGTGTGTGTGATTATTTTTCTATAGCAGCATGTCCCCAAGTGTTTTATTCCTCTTATATCACAGCAATTTACCAACAATTACAATTTTTATTTATTAAAGAACAGCACTATATACTTTTCATATTCGTTAATTACATTTAACGTTGTGGAACAAGTCAATTCCTGTTCTGTTTTTGTTCCCTCATCAGCCTGTCTTTTTATCTCTCTCTTGAAAACAAACAAAAAATAATCACAGTTTGTTACATCATGTTACTGAGAAACCACAAAGCAGTGTAAAAGCCTCTGTCCTGAAGACATCCGAAAACTTCCAGTTCCATCTTCTGACTGTTCCACACTGGAGCCTCCTTCATACACGACACAGAAACACACTTTTCCTTACAGAACACTGACGCTAACGTTCATGATGCTGTGATACACCTTTAATAAATCTGTCAACGACGTGCAGGGATGAAATGCCTGAATACATGTCAGTGACTGCACACACACACACACACACACACACACAACATTAAAGAACTGCGTTAGTGTTTTACTTGGCATCGTCTTTGAGGAATACCAGAGGAATGTGAAACATGCAGGCGGTAAAGCTGAGCAGCAGGGAGCGAGACACGCTCGGTCTCACTTCTCAGTTCTCTGGGTTCCTGACGCTGCAGGACGGTTTCGCTCTTGTTCTGAAGGCCGAACACTGGCGAAGAACAGACCTGCTGTTCAGGAGCAGTGCCGAGTCAGAGCTCAGATAAGCACCGCGCCAAGCTTATCACGCCAGCAGCTTTCCTCTGACCAACACTGAGCTGTTTGTTCTTAAAGAGCAACTCTGTAACCCAGGCCTGAGAATCCTGCTGCACTCCACAGCCGTGGACATTGAACAACCACGCTGCTGCAGAACCTTACATCTTAGAACCGTGACAGATAATTATAGCTAAGACACTTTCACTTGATGCGATCAAAAGAGAGATTGCACACCTATTGGTCAGTCTGAATCAAGGTGAAATCGATTCTTTTGGTTTGTTTGCTGTTTAGTTTGATTTCATACATAATTGTGTGTGATTGCTTGAGTGTGTTCTTGTACCGAGGGGAGAACACACCAGGGTTCAGTTCAATACTCGCCACTCATACATGAACTCACAGACTCCCACGTTTGGCTAGTTTTGCTGTGATTGACAGGAGATAGAGAGTATGCTCCTCCAGCTTGGAGATCCAATCACAGTCTCTGGGACGCACGGATGGCTGTGGCATCATCAGGATTTGATCATGTGATCTTTTCACATTTGTGTGAACACAGTTCTGTTGCACCTCTCAGGAACCCACGGCTCTAAGCTATCTAAACATAATCTGAAGAGTGATCTCTGTGTGACATCCTGATGGACCCAAACTTCACTCAGATGTTTATCTGCCTGACAAAAACGTCACTCACTTCAGCACACAATCACAGATTCATCACAACAGTTTGAGACCCGAGCGCTGGAGGTCGTGTGGATATAAACAGACAGCAAGTATGAGCAGCTGTAAGGGCCAAAGTCTCACATCACTTCAAAGACTTTATCTAATCTCCAAAATAACACAGATAATACCAAACACAAGCACATTCAAAGGGCAAACTCCTATTACACATGAAGCTTCTTCTACAAGATGTTCCTCAACATTAGATCTGTCCAGCTAAACCCTAGCTTCACATTGTCACGGTCAGCATTTTTAATCTACTGCTGAATGCTTCCTGTTCCACTTGCTCGCTGATGCCTCCGTGCAGATCAGCTCTGATTCCTGACTTCTTGCTGAAGTTCATTTATAAATGATCAACAGAAATTGTGATCTGCTTCACTGCTTACACAACGCTCAGTCACGTACCTGCCCCCTGTCTGCATACTCACCACTCATTTAGCTGTTTTTATATCTGCAAACTTATTTCTAAAAGCACCAAAAGCACAAAATTAGGGACACAAAACAAGTTCTGCTAACCAAACCTGGGCAAAAATTAGGTCCAAAGATATGAAAACTGCTTCTTGTTTCCGGATACTAGCCTCAGCTCTGCATGTGGAACCCGGAACAGTAAGTATATCCCCCCCAAATCTCACCTCCAGGCGCATCCTGGCCACGTGCAGGCAAACGGTTTCTCGCCGGTGTGTCTCCTCAGGTGAGCCTTCAGATGACTGCTCTTGGTGTACATCTTGGCACAGCCTGGAAAAGTGCACTTATGCATCTTTATGAGATCAGCTACAGAGCTCTTCTGGAATTTCTGACTCCCGATGAGGAGTCCTGCTCCCTGCGTTCCATTGGCCATGTTCTCCGCATGTCCTGAAGGTTTGGCTGCGATAGGGACAGGAGCGATGCGGACGAATTTGGAGAAAGTGCTGCTGAGGTTAGCTGGTGGAACCACTTGAGGAACCAGAGCAAATGTCTGCCCCTGGATGTTGACCAGCAGCTGGGTAATTTTGATGTCCGAAGTGGGTGTAGGCGACTGAGAAGTGGGTGCTGGATTCGGATTTGGTTCCTGTTTGATGGGAAAGGGCTGGATCTGCAGGAACACTGGCATCCCTGAGCTCTCCATCCCAGAGAATGGCTCCTTCTTCACTGCAGTTTGAGAGACTGTAGTGATTCCAACAGAAGACTGGACACTCTTAGGTTTAAGCTCGGTCATCTCCATCATGCTGGAGACAGGCACTGTCTGGTCTTGTGTCTTTATTTCTGATGAAGTGTCAGTCACTATACCATCAGCTTTCTCCTTTAAGGCAACGACTTCCATGTTCTCCTCCAGAAACTCCTCGATCTCCTCCAGTGTGGGTTGAAAGGGAAGGCCTGTATGTTCCTCCAGATCTCCAGGAAATACAGGAAACTCAAAGCATTCCTCTTTGCTGGTCCGATCCCTGCGAGACTCCCAGGCCAGACCCATGGGAAGGACAGGAGGAACCATGGCAGGAGTTAGCACCGAGGTGGAAGATGTTTGGCTCTGAGACAAGAGGAAGTCCAGGAGGCCATCTTGGCTCTCGCTGCTTGAACTGCTGCTGCACCTGGAGCTCAGGACCTGAGACTCAGGGCTGGAGCAGGAATGCGAGCTGGAAGAGTCGCTCAGCTCATCCTCAGAGAAAGGAGAGGGAAACACCTGGTAGACCCGCTCGTCCCTCACCATGTCCGACAGGTGGTGAACTGAAAAAGAGGAACCGCACGGCAAGAACCTTTCTTCATTCACCGACAAGCGATCCACCATTCCTAGTCAGAACCTGTGAGGAGATCAGATATTCAAAGTACAGTAGATTGTAGTAGTTGTGTGTGTGTGTGTGTGTGTGTTTGTGTGTGTGTGTGTGTGTGTGTGTTATGTGGTTAACCAGAAGAACCCATTGATAGAAGTGTGTGTATAAATAAGCATGAGCATAAGAAAATCTGGAAACTCGGACAGCTGCCAACTCCATGCTGTAAAAATGATGCTTTTTTTGTGACATTGCGCTTTTAATTGAGGAATAAAAACTTCATCTGTCTGATTATCAATGAACACAGTGTTAATTCTGATGGTTTTATTGCCGTTACTGCGTTGCTTTTCATTCATCAGCTACATCTACAACATGAAGATCAGAAACTTTTTTCTTAGACTACCGGAAATAAAACTGCCGTAGATGAATAAGGAGTCTTAAAATAAGAAGAATATTTATATATTTATATAAAAATGAAACATGCGTTAAGTTTGCTACAGATATAAATAAAGCTACCAAACTGGGGACTTGTTCAGTTTCTTTAGTGTGGTGGTTTTATCTGATGATGTGTGTGCTGTAACTTCTACTTTTTCTTCTTTTCTTCTTCTTCTTCTTCTTCTTCTTCTTATTATTATTATTATTTAAAAGTATATACACTAAAGGTACAAACGCTGTCTTTTGATGGAAAGAACTCTTGATTAGCGAGAGTGCAGTGGAGCAGTAATGTAATAAACTCAGGCTCTGTACACATGTGCTCTCCAACAGCTGGATATTTAAAGTGCCTCATTCTGCACGGATCTGTTTCTAACACGCAGACTGACTTTAACGCATTAATAAACTCTCATTTTTATGCAAATTTTCTTCTTCTTTTTTTCTTCAGTCGCGTCAGGAAGTGTAGTTACACATGACATACTATATCACACACCAGCAGTTTATCAGACTGAAATATAGATATTAATTGTAATAGTTTAGATCTCTGCGTTATGACCGAGAGTAAATTCAGATCAGAGAGAGCTGATCTTAGATATTAGATATTAATATCTGCTGATATTAGGAAATAATCATCATCATCATCATCATCATCATGAGCGCGTGAGTGAGAGAGTGTGAGAGACTCGAGCGCTGAAGAATTCCTGGAAAGTCTGG
>JAQQZX010000015.1:33891-61170 GCA_030068355.1 Notoglanidium maculatum | reverse complement strand
GTTAGCATGTCCAAAAGGCATGTCTCCAAAAATAGCCCAGTGGATGTGTCTCTGAATAGCACAGTGTGCGTCTCTAAATAGCCCAGTGGATGTGTCTCTAAATAGCCCACTGGGCGTGTCTCTGAATAGCCCAGTGGGCGTGTCTCTGAATAGCCCAGTGGGCGTGTCTCTGAATAGCCCAGTGGGTGTGTTTCTGAATAGCCCAGTGGGTGTGTCTCTAAATAGCCCAGTGGGCGTGTCTCTAAATAGCCCACTGGGCGTGTCTCTGAATAGCCCAGTGGGTGTGTCTCTAAATAGCCCAGTGGGCGTGACTCTGAATAGCCCAGTGGGTGTGGGCTGGGCAGGGGGCGTGTCTCTGAATAAGCCAATAGGCGTGTGTCCGAATAGCCCAGTGGGTGTGACTCTGAATAGCCCAGTGGGTGTGGGCTGGACAGGGGGCGTGTCTCTGAATAGCACAGTGGGCGTGTCTCTAAATAGCGTAGTTGTCTCTAAATAGCCCAGCCGGAGCGTCTCTGAATAGGCCAGTGGGCGTGTCTCTGAATAGGCTGGAGGGCGTGTCTCTGAATAGGCTGGAGGGCGTGTCTCTGAATAGGCTAGAGGGCGTGTCTCTGAATAGGCCAGTGGGCGTGTCTCTGAATAGGCTAGAGGGCGTGTCTCTGAATAGGCTGGAGGGCGTGTCTCTGAATAGGCCAGTGGGCGTGTCTCTGAATAAGCTGGAGGGCGTGTCTCTGAATAGGCTAGAGGGCATGTCTCTGAATAGGCCAGAGGGTTTGTATAAGCATGGGTCAGTAGGCATGTCTCTGTAAACAGCCCTTATTGATGTGATTGGCTCGCTGTATTTATGTGATTGGTTGGCTGTATGATTGACAGGTGCCGTGGCCAGTTCAGTAGTGAAGAAAAAGTTGGCTGAAGTGATTCTGAAGAAGCAGAAGCAGGCAGCGCTGGAAAGGACGAGCTCAAACCCGCTTACCAACACACCTGTGGCCTACAGGTATACACACACACACACACACACACACATGCACGTACTAAAAGACCTCACAGCTATTTCATCTAGGTGTGTTTGAAAGGAAACCTGGTGCTATTGATGAGAAGTTGACAACAAGGTGTTTATACTCCAGCATGTTAAAGAACAGTTAAACAAGTAGATTTTTTTCATCTAGATTTAAAAACAGTTAACAGAGTTCTAGAGCATTCCTGATGTTCCCTAGGTGCCATTCCACTGTTCAGTAATAATGTAATAAAACATGTGAAATGTTCTAATTTCAATTTTCACAACGTCCAGAAAATCACAGTGTGTTAAACACTTTAAGGGTTTTTTGTTGTTCAAAATATTACAAGTTTAAAATAGGTAACCTGCTGATCTTACATAACCTGACCCCTGGTGGTTGGAGTGGGAACAACATTCAGAATCAATAAATATAAATATTAAGTTTTTCTGAAGTGCTAAAACACATTTTCTTGAATCTTCCCTATTTTTTTCAAAACAGTACACACAAAACCCATAATTCAAGCTACATTCACAAAATCTTCGCAAAACGTGTTGCAGAATCAAACAGTCTCCTTACAACTATTATATCTTTGCTCAAGCCTTCAACAGATTCCTCTGCTACATCATCACATGATGCATCCATTGAGTGGGGTAGATTTTCCTGGGTATAGGGGTTTCAGTCATATAGTTTCCAACGCCATTCTGAGAAAAAAATCCTCTATGGGGTCTAGGAAAGGAGAGTATAGTGGAAGCAAACTTTTATAAAACGTTATATTGAATGGTTATTGATAAACCATTCACACATTCGTGGACCACGGTAAAAATACATTGTCCAATAAAAACTCACATTTTCCAAATGACAACATGCACAGGATGCTCTTCCTGTTCACAATCCACCTGCTTATGTCCAAGCAAAAAACAGGCCGTAGACCATCCAAAAATGTCATGAGATGTTCATTGTTCTACAGCCCTAATGTAACGTGGCGATCGAGAAACCCACGGCTGCTGGTGGCTGCACAGAGGGTCACGTTGCCACCACTCTGGAACAGCATTTCTATATTGGCATGTTGACCAATTACTGTATGTTATGACCTCTCTTTCTCATTTTTGTCATGAGGCCTCTCCATGGAATCCAGTTCAAACTTTCTCTAAATAGATTAGTTTAGGAGGTGCTACAGCCTGACAGACCTCATGTGTTAGTGTACATGTTCTGCTTTACATACAGAACAATACAGCACACACAATACAACAGTGTAAGTTTGAACGTACACTAATTTGCACGGATTCCTTCAAAATGACTTTTGTGTTAAATCTGTTGTTGTATTTGAGCACATACGTGTCCTTCCATACGCATGCGGCCATCTTTTAATTCTAGAAAAAGGGATCATTTTGTGAGATGTGTCTATACTGTAATACTGAATTGGTAAGATTCCTGTAATACTGTACAATACAGATACAGTACAGCAGTTTCCTGTCCTCTTTCTACAGTGTTGGTAGAGCGATATACTGAGACATTCTGCTGTATGCTTGTACTGTACTAACTTTCCTGTATTGTTTTCTTCTTTGAATGTCCTGACGATGGAGGCCAATGAGAATCTGTGTAAATTTGGTTGCAGATGGTGTCCTGCTTCCCTCATAGTCACTCCTCCTCATCCTCTTCCTCCGCTCTCGTCCAACCACCATTGCCACACACACTCCTCTTCCTCTTCTATTGCTGCGCTCCACAATTCAACTCACACGTGCCACTTGCATTTGAACTGGCTTATATCCCGTTTACTGACTGGGTTCAACACATCACTGATTGGACACGTGTGTGAACATTCTTGAACAGTGGTGTGTTGATGATGATGACAACAATGTGTTAATTGTGTTTAACCTTTGTGGCCTGTGTGTGCCATTCTGCATCAAGGGGTGCCACACTGCAAACAACACACTGTTGTGTGATTGAGAATGGGTTAAGAGTTTTGCAAAAAAGAGTGAATCAGATCCACAAATTGTGTCTAACCAGGTGAATACTGTTTAAGGTATTGACAGAGGAGTGATTGATTCAGTAAGTGAGTTTTGGCAGTTTTGCTCTGTGAATAGGGTTTCGTGTTTCAGCTATTCAGAAAACTGTAAAATATAATGTATTAGATGTTTTAAACATTTAACCTCAGGCCATATTCCAGTGTAATTACTGCATTTTATCTACAGTATGTTTCTGCTACTCAGTTTCAGTCACAAACTGACAAAAAGATGCAAATTCTGCCTTGGGTTATGTTTAAGGTTAGAAACATAGAAAATATCAGAAAGATAAAGCTGCTTTGCATTGTCAGAGTTAGATTCCGATGTTTATGATGCTTACATTAGATACAGAGATTATTTCTGTCTCACAACACATTTTCTGAATTAATTGCTTTTGTCATAATGCCTTTACCTTTAGGTTTATCTTTTTATTAATGATCTCTGTTTACTAGTTTTGATGGACAAGTTTCAGCATTTTGTGCAGTGCTTTAGTAGTGTATGTGTGTGTGTGTGTGTGTGTGTGTGTGTGTGTTGTGTAGAGAGTTGGCTCCAGATCCCAACGTTCCTCTGCAGCCACTGTTCTCGTCTCCACCACAGACACTCAGTGATGGAGCAGAAGATCCTCCGCTACGGAGAGCAAGTATGTCTCACACACACACTCACACACACACACACACACAAAATACATTGACATAAGGTTTTATTGTTGTCGCCACATCAGATTATTGGTTAATCACTCTCAGGTGTGATTTTTGTGGACACGAGTGCAGCAGCTCCACCATCAGACTGTAATTAAAACACACACAGTGGTGCGAACGATTGTGTGAAAGAAGTAACACTGTTGCTGATTTCTGTCTTGCCAAGATTGTTGTAGTCAGGTGATTACACAAAGGGACACGCCCCCTGGATCTGATCTCCATTTACTCTGATATTTTTCACACACAGCCTCTGAACCAAACCTGAAGATGAAGCTGAAGAAGCATCTACACACACGGAAAAGTCCACTAACACGGAAGCAGAGCGCCCCGCCCACCATCAAACCCCACAGACCTGACACGCTCGGTACACACACACACACACACACACACGCACACACATATACACGTATACACACACAGACACTCTAATATAAATCCTGCCTGTCTCTCTCTCTCTCTCTCTCTCTTTGCCTGTCTCTCTTGTCATCTTTTTGTCTCTCTCTCTTTTTCTGTCTGTCTGTCTTGCTGCCTATCTGTCTCTCAGACTCGTCTCCCAGCAGCAGTAGTACTCCTGTATCAGGCTGCAGTTCTCCTAATGACACACTGCCTACTGAGAATGGAGCGCTGCCCCCTACTGCCAGCCTGACACATGAGGTGAAAACACAAACACATGCACATGCACACGCACACGCACACGCACACACACACACACACACACACAAAAGTGCTTGTTAATATGCAACTGGTCCTTTGTGAGTGTTTTTGGGAAAATAGAGTGTGTAATTAAATGTTTTAAACAGAGACACGGGAGAAGGCTGACCCCTCTGACACCTAACACATACACACACACACACACTCACACACTCACACACACGCAGAGGTGTTTTGTTACTCAGGGTGTGTGTTTCATTATGGATAAGACAGTTCATTTACTGCACCACATTCTAAATCACTCACATTTATAAATGGTGTGTCTGTGTGTATGTATATGTGTGTGTATGTGTATGTGTGTGCGTGTGCGTGTGCGTGTGCGTGTGTGTAGGCTCAGAGGGTGTTACTCTCTGATGGATCCATAGCTCATTTCTCTGTACCGACTCCTTCCACCCTCCCCACCATCACGCTGGGACTTCCAGCTCATGCTAAGGTAATCCCTCCATCCTTCCATCTATTCACCCATAATCCCATCCCTTCATCTGTCTCTTTATCCATCTATATTTTCAACCTCAACACTTAACATAGCAAGGTAGTTAATTTCTCCAACTGTCTCATACTTCATCAATCCATTCATCTATTATTCTGCCTATCCATCTTTCCCTCTATTCCTCCCTCAATCTAGCCATTCCTCCATCTATTTAGTGTGTTTATTATCAGTTTACTATTAAAGCATGCAGTATTAATATTGCAGTTCCATAATGATTAAAGTTAAATGTTATGTTTAATGATGATGATGATAATGATGATGATGCAGGTGGAGGGGGAACTAGGTTCTCTGAAACTGGGTCGGGTTCCTCTGGTAGCATCTGGTTCTCCATTGTTGGTTCCTCTGGGTGTTGAGGAACAGAACCTGGTCCAGCCCGTCCTTATCCTGGAGCCATCTGGCCTCGTCCACACTCCACTGCTCACTGGTGAGTCTGCAGCCCGCACTGTAACCACACACACACACACCCTGTAACACACACACTGTAACACACACACTAACACAGTAACTGTAATGCACCCACTGTAATTCATGTCGTAACACAGACAATGTAACACACACTGTAAAAAAAATCACACTTGAACACAGACAGTGTAACACGCACTCTAATACACACACTGCAACACATTGTAACACATACAATATATAATACTGTACAAGATGTACAACGCACACTGTATAAGATACACAGTAGCATATACACTGCAACACTTGTACACTGTAACACACACTGCAACACACACGGTAACACTTTGTAACCCTGTAGCCCACACTGGAACACACTGCACACTCTAGTACAAACACAAACCACACTGCACAGGTTCTTACTAACTAGCCACGTCATCTGCTGTGGAACATTACAACTGTGTGTGTGTGTGTGTGTGTGTGTGTGTGTGTGTGTGTGTTTGCACCTGCAGTTCCAGGTCTGGCTCCTGTTCCATTGCATGTCAGCGCGGCTCACAAACCACTGAGCCGCACACGGTCTGAGCCGCTGCCCCCTAGTCCCCGCGCCATACACACACACCTGCTGCAACAGCAACACAACACACAGCTACTGGAGAGACTGAAACAACAAACACATCTTGGCAAGGTATACACACACACACACATACAATCACATAAATATTCACTAAAACATACTGTGTGCTATCTATTCAACATTCAGCTTTAACTGTGTGTGTGTGTGTGTGTGTTTTGCAGCTCATGTCGAAGTCGAGTGAGAAGCCACGTCTCTGTCAGATACCTTCTGAGGACATGGACTCTGAGGAGGTGGGTACTTCATCCAGCAATGCCAGTAAGAGCAGGGCGGAGTTACAGAGGGAGGCAGAGACTCAGGATGAGCAGCTCAGCCTTCAGCAGACCCTCATTCTCAACCAGGTAGCACACACACTCTCTCTCACACACACACACACACACACACACACACACACACACACACACACACAAAACTTACAAAGAAGGTCACGTGGGTTTATATGCGTGCACATTTTCTGGTCATTAGCATGGCCATGCCGACCAGCACACAGTCTCTTAAACACCGGTCATTAGCATTTCTATTATTAGATCAAATTTTCTCTCAATAAATTGTCTGCAAGATTTCAGTGATGTTTGTGAAGTGTAGAGGGCCGTTTGTCCGAGTGTAGAGCTGACTGTTCTCCAGCAGAGGGTGTGCTCTCACCACTCCACTGTTCCACTGTTCCATCTCACTAAACTCACAAGGGGGCACCAGAGTCCTTCCCCAGTCTTCCTTTAACCCTCTGTGTGTGTGTGTGTGTGTGTGTGTGTGTAGTCACGTCTTTGGGAGACGCAGAAACAGCTGCAGCAGCTGCGCAGACACACGGCCCAAATGGCATTACCCATGATGCTCAGCGGCATGCACCGCCCACTCTCACGCACACAGTCCTCACCAGCCTCCACCTCACATACACTGCCTGACAAAACGCTGCCCATCGCCACGGCAACGGAGCCCAACCTCACCCAATCACGCTTTACAACAGGTAACACTGCTGACCAATCAGAAGGCTGCAGGTTCGATTTGAAAAATTTTTCAAATGATCGTTATATAAATTATTTAGTGTTTGAATACATTAGAGCATGTATGTGTGTGTGTGTGTGTGTGTGTAGGTTTGGTATATGATTCTCAGATGTTAAAGCACCAGTGTACATGTGGAGATAACAGCTCTCACCCAGAGCATGCTGGGAGAATTCAGAGCATCTGGTCTCGACTGCAGGAGCGTGGACTTAGAGCGCAGTGTGAGGTAGTGCACTAACTAACTCCACTATACCCTACACCCTACTGCCCCTAATTCACACTGCTGTCTTTTATTACAACCTGCTATTGTGTACTACACTCTATTATTTCTTTCTATACTCTACTGCCTTTAGTACTCTCTACTGTACCCTGTTACACTCTACTGCACCATTCCATACTACTTCCTACTACACCCTACTTCCTTCTACTACACTGTACTACCTACAACAACATCTTACTACCCCTACTTCACTCTGCTTCCCTCTACTACACCCTATTGCCCTCTGCTACACCCTACTGCACTCTACTGCTACACCCTGCTTCCATGTACTACTCCCTAATACTCCACAATACACACTACTGTTCTTTACAACCTCTACCACACCCTACAGTCTCATACTACCCCATATTACTCCCTACTGTTCTCTACTACAATCTACTGTACTCAACTACATCATACTGCCCTGTACTACTCCTTACTACACCCTGCTGCCCTCTACCACACACTAATATACTATACTGTTACACCCTACTACCCTGTACTACCCCATACTACACACTACTGCCCTTTACTACCCCCTACTACACCCTACAGTCCTCCAGTACCCCTACAATACCCCACTTCCTGCTACAACCCCATTATTCCAACCACACCATACTATTCTCTACTACCCTCTACTATCCTTTACTACATCCTACTTATCTCCTTTACTCCCAATACTCCCTACTGTCCTGTACTATGCCCAATTGTACTAAACTACCCTCTACTACACCCTACTGAACTATTCTTTTATTACTGCTTTCTACTGCACTCTACAGTACACAATCTGTGCATGTGTGTGTCTGTCTGTGTACGTGTAGAGTATTCGTGGTCGTAAGGCGACTCTGGAAGAGCTACAGTCAGTTCATACAGAGCGTCATGTTCTCCTGTACGGCACAAACCCATTGAATCGCCTCAAACTGGACAACCGCAACCTCACCGGTAATGAACACACATGCACATACACACACACACACACACACACACACACACACACACACACACACATATACACACACACATTTACACACACACACACACACATATACACACACATGCATACATACACACACATGCACATATACACACACATGCAGGTTGGTGGGCGGGTCAGTGTAACAGACAGAGGAGGGTTGGTGGGCAGGTCAGTGTATCAGACGGAGGGTTGGTGGGCGGGTCAGTGAATCAGACGGAGGAGGATCAGTGGGTGGGTCAGTGTATCAGATAGAGGAGGGTTGGTGGGCGGGTCAGTGTATCAGACGAAGGAGGGTTGGTGGGCGGGTCAGTGTATCAGACAGATGAGGGTTGGTGGACGGGTCAGTGTATCAGACGGAGGAGGGTTGGTGGGTGGGTCAGTGAATCAGACGGAGGAGGGTTGGTGGGCGGGTCAGTGTATCAGATGGAGGGTTGGTGGGCGGGTCAGTGTATCAGACGGAGGAGGGTTGGTGGGCGGGTCAGTGTATCAGATGGAGGGTTGGTGGGCGGGTCAGTGTATCAGATGGAAGATCAGATCTTAAGCAGTTGATTTTTTTATTCTTCTAGTTTAGGAAGAAATTTTCAGATTTAAATTTGAATAAACATATAGATAGAGACATTGTGTTGCACTCTTAATGTAAATTTTTCACTTTGTCTTCTGCATCTTAGCCTATCACTGCTCTGTGTGTGTGTGTGTGTGTGTGTGTGTGTGTGTGTGTGTGAGTGATTCCTTTATTTATATCCTTCTCTCTGTCCAACAGGGATTTTGTCCCAGAGGATGTTCGTCATGCTGCCATGTGGAGGAGTGGGGGTGAGTGCACACATACACATGCACACATACACACACACACACACACATCTGAGCTGAATTTAGAAGTACTGTTTGATCCAAATTTCTGGTGATCAGCATAAACTTTCATCTGCAGCGCACACACACACACACACACACACACACACACACATACACACACACACACACACAAATATACAAATACATGCACTGACAATGTGGAATCTGCTGTCTTTGAATGTTTAATCATTAACACGACCCAGAATGCGCACACACACACACATACATATACACACACACAAACACACACACACTCCTCCAGAATGGCGATCAGTTTCAGCTTTCGTTCCGCTGAAGTGATTGGAACAATGTGGAGCCTGAAGGATAAAAGACATTCCACCTCCTGAACACAGATCCTGGGCCAAACCACAGAGCGGGTGGGGTGGGGGGATGGGGGGGTTGATGGGAGTATGGGGTGGTGTGAGGGGAGGAGGGGGGAGGAAAAGGAAGAGGAGCAACAAACAATGGAGGAATGCATAACCTCATCCACCCGTCCACGTCCTCCTCCACTCTCCTGCTCTCCCACCCTCACGAATGGAAACTCATTTTAATATGATCTATTATTAACATGTGCTGGGCTGATTAATGCCCTCTATACACACACACACACACACACACACACACCATTGTTACTGATGAATAATATTAAATAATCTCCCACTCTGATAATGATGATGATGATCAAGTTTTGTCAATGTTGGTTATTTTCTCTTGTCCTGTCTCCTAACTCCTTCAGTGATATCCGAAGTCATGCTAACCTGCTTTACACGCATGCACACGCACACAGACACATACATATGCACACAAAGACACTAGTCTGAATCACATACTGAAAATTGTCATTACATTTTAGTCACATTTTAGACTTTTTTTGTTTTAGTCAAGATTTATTCAATGGAACGGAGTTTTAATCTGAGTCAATTATTTTGTCATGATATTCTCAGACAGTTTCATGATACTTGCCGTGTGCTGTAGCTTTAAGATGGGAGGGGGCTTGCTGAACGTTTTTTTTTTTTTTTTTTTTGAGACGCAATTGATGGTGGCCTTGCTATGCGTGGTTAAAGGCTGGTTCGAACTTTTTGAAAATTTACGGCAGAGGGAACGGCATAGCCGAGCACTGCAGCCTGACGTGCCCCTTTCCAAAAATGTACCTACACCTCGCAGCGACACAGAGCGCAGCAACTACGATTGGTCCACTTGGTAGCATCACATAACTGACTGGTCCTTCATCTACACCAAAATCGGAACTCTATTGTCACAACATTGTGTTAATATAAATATATAACGCGTGAGCTGATAAAGAGACTATAGATGATTGTAAAGGCCAGTTTAATCCTGCATCTAATCCTGTGGATTTAATCACTGCTGAATACAGACGAGTTCAAACACTCAAGAAACGCTTTCCGTGAGAATTCACTTGGTTTACAATGACTCATGCGTGGTTTCTTTTTCCCCAGTAAATTTGTTTCAAAACAATATTTTGTTTGTATTATTTTCTGTTTGATATTCCTACGGTACAACACGGAACTCGCATCCCACTCTTCTTCTCTGTGTAAAGTCAGTAAATTCTGGTGTTTTCTTGCAACAGTGCCTCCTAGAGGAGACGCACTCATTATGCACTCCTTATATACTCCTTAAGCATAAGGGCTTTACCCTGCGTGCCCGTCGATTCCGTACCTACAGCAACGATTCTACTCAGCAATATAAATCAGCCTTTAGCCACGACTCTGTTACTGTTGTTGCTAGTTATGAAGTGAAGACGGCATTTTGTGACGGTGATGAGAGCCATTTTCATATAAAGATCTTACATGGTTCACGGCAACGCTGTGTGTGTGTCCTGACTCGTATACCAGTTAGAATCCAGGAGCATTGTGAAAGCTGTTAGCAAGCCTAGCGAGCAGGATTCCCTCACTTCCTAGCTGCGGTCAGGAACGTCACACAGGGATGGTAGCATACTGCAAGGGATTCTGCTGAAGGATATTACTCCTGGCTGTAAAAACTCCCTTGAGAAGTAAGCTAGATTGTCTGCCGGAACTGAGCCAGCTATTTTATCTCGACTTTACTCGTCAGGGTGTAATGAGCACAGACTTCACTGTCATTTGTTATTTTTTTTCATTTATGTTGTCGTGACAATTTAGTCATGAAATAAAAGGTCGTCCCCGAATCGTCAAAATTTTCAGTGACAAAATGAACACAGGTTTGACAGTGTCCGGTTTAAGGAAACGTGTTTAAGGAAACATGTAGGGATCTAGTGCATAAGGTGATGAAGGAAACTATTTTCCTTATTTACTGTCCTGATTTAGAGATGGAGACTGAGTGAGACAGATGGAGAGCTGCTCCTGAAAGTTCCTGAGTTTAGATGTAATTACACACTCTGTAATTACATCTGCTATACATGCTGATGATTTCAAGAACACGCCTTAAACAAGATCACGCACAGAAACGCACATCATATGCTAGCATGCCAATCTACAAAAGTGTGTGTGTGTGTGTTTACAGGTTGACAATGACACCATCTGGAATGAGATGCACACCTCTACTGCATCACGCATGGCTGCAGGCAGTGTTACAGAACTTGCTTTCAGAGTGGCCAAGGGAGAACTGAAGGTGACACACACACACACACACACACACACACACACACACACACACACACACACACACACAAACATACATACACACACACGCAAACATACATACACACATATGCGCACACACACACACACACACTTTAGTAACACTTTTACTTTTATGTCCTTCAGAATGGTTTCGCTGTCGTAAGACCACCAGGACACCATGCTGACCCATCAAACCCAATGTGAGTGAGTGTGTGTGAGTGAGTGTGTGTGAGTGAGTGTGTGTGAGTGTGTGTGAGTGAGTGTGTGTGAGTGAGTGTGAGAGAGTGAGAGTGTGAGAGTGAGAGTGTGAGAGTGAGAGTGTGAGAGTGAGTGAGTGTGAGAGTATTTATGGATTAATAATCAACTAAGCATGTGTGAGTGAATTCTCTCTCTCTCTCTCTCTCTCTCTCTCTCTCGCTCTCTCTCTCGCTCTCTCTCTCTCTCAGGGGTTTTTGCTATTTTAACTCCGTGGCCATTGCTGCTAAACAGCTCCAGCAGAAGTTGAACGTTAATAAAATCCTCATTGTTGATTGGGTGAGAATTAACTTTAACTCATTTACATTTATTGAGTTATTCGTTGGGGATTATATCTTTCACATGAGCAGTTAACATCACCTGTCTTTATTTGTTTGCTTTAATGAATATGTAACATAAGAGTATAAAATGGTGGGCGGGGTCAATACAAATATGCAAATGAATCATGCAGATTAGTGCCTGTTCTTTGGAAAGTTAATAAATCAAGACCTCATAATTTGATCAGCACAGCCTGATGAATAATACAGCTAAATAATAATAATAATAATAATAATAATGTTAGTATGATGTCACAGTGTTTGATAACATCTTGCAGGATGTTCACCATGGAAACGGCACTCAGGAGATTTTCTACTCCGACCCCAGTGTGCTGTACATCTCACTTCATCGCTATGACAACGGCAACTTCTTCCCTGGCAGTGGAGGACCAACGGAGGTGAGACACTTGTGTGTGTGTGTGCGTACGTGTGGGTGTGTCATAGTGCTAATAATCTTATCAGTCCTACTGAACAGTGTGATGTTTAAATCACAACATCATGCCTGTGATGAAGCTCAGTAAGGTCACATGACCATCTCACCTATCTCTCTCTCTATATCTCTGTCTGTCTATCTCTCAGGTGGGCTCTGGTGCAGGTGAAGGCTTTAACGTGAACGTGGCGTTCACTGGCGGTCTCGACCCGCCGATGGGTGACGCTGAATATCTTGCTGCGTTCAGGTGAGATGGAAGTGTGTGTCTGTGTGTGTCTGTGTGTGTCTGTGTGTGTCTGTGTGTGTCTGTGTGTGCCTGTGTGTGAGTGTATTGTGATGACATGTGTGTGATACATGATACATGTATAATACATCTGATTAATACATGTGACTGGTTATTAAAATGCTGAGTTTGCTGTGTCTCTGTCAGAGTCTCACTAACTGTCCCGCTGTGTGGGTGGGAAGAGCATTCTTCAATTCTCCAGTCAATCAGACCCACACACCAACCAATCACATGCCTCTATTATCTCTGTAATACAGACAGTGTTGGGAGGGTTACTTTAACAATATATTCCGATACAGTTACTAATCACCCGCTACAAATGTAGTCAGTAACTTAATCTAATTACCACAAAATGACAGTAATGTAACTGATGACATTCCGTTACTTTTGGATGTCCTCAATACCAAATATGTAGGCGATGACGGCATTTTCTCAGCTGAAGGCAAAACTTACATTGTACTGTGATGTTCCCCTTTTCTGATTTAAAGACTAAATAATGGTGAAATTTCCACCCAGTGAACACATTTTTTCACCAGAGGCCATGGTAATGACTTGGTGAGTGTAAGATTAGCTCTGATTTCACTCCAGACCAGAGCGGTGATGTGAGACTCGGGACCTGCTGTAATGTGGCACATGTGCATGTTTAATCTAATTGATTCTAATTGATATCTATCTAATTGATTCAAAAAGCTTCACTACTTGCTGTCTAACAAAACCTAGCAAAGCTGTTCTGAACAGTTCAAGCAGGAACATCACGCTTCTCCTCACCTTCCCACAAACCGGTGATAATATTACTCACATTAAAACACAGGTTATGTCATGAGGCCAGCAGGGTAGTATACTGTAAAGAGTTTCCTACGGTAGAGAAAGTCCTACTGATGTTTCTGCTCCTCCATTTCACTCATGTGTTGTTATGAAGTGACACAGCATGTATGCAGAGTGTTTCATAACGCAGTTCAACTAATAATGAAATTAATGGTAATTAATTTTTATAAGCGATTTTTTTTATTTTGATGATTAGTTGTTGCAGCCCTTATGCATTTTAAATTTGTTATCCTGTAAAAAAAATCCCTGTTTTTACTGAATTGATCTGTAATCAGATTACAGCTTTTTTTTTCTATAACTATATTATCTATATAATAACTATATGTATCCTAATTACATAACGCTGTTCCATGTATTACGTTACTCCCCAAGCCTGATTACAGAGTAGATACACTGTGGCGTGTCAACTGGCTAAACTGAAAAAAGAAACAGATAAACAAAAGCAAAAGTTTATTAGCAGCATGTCGCTGAATTTGGAGTAAAAAACCAGAGCAGGAAGTGGTTAGCGTCCAGGGCGGGGTTTAGCTGTTCGGAGGAATTGATCGTGTTCTGAACTAAACTTCGAATGTTTTGAACTCAGCTGGATGTCGGAGACACGGCGGTTGCTAACGCACCAAGCTCAAATCATTTCCAGCTTTGCTCCGGTGTGTGAGAATGAAACCTCCGGCGCGCACACACACACACACACACGTCATAGACTTGCCACCACATCATGCCTTTAATAAAGGTTTTTAGTATTTGTGATGAAAAGCTGCTCGGAGTTTGTTGGCTGAGATCCAGAAGACCAAACCGACCACATGCTCACTGGGTGGGCCATTAAACCCCCCTACACGCAGACAGACAGGTCTAACTCTCTCACTGCCACTATTCACTATTTACTTCCTGTCTGTCTCTTACTGAGCTTTAATTAATGCTCTCTCGCCCTTTTTCTCTCTCTCTGCATCATTCCCTCCATCTCTCTCTCCGGCTCGCCGTTTCTCTGTGCTCCAGTCGATCTCGTTCTGGTCCTTGCAGGGGAGCGTGGGTAATTTTATTGGTCTGGAAGGAGGCAGGGCTGGTTGCCACGGTGAGGGCAGGGTGGTGAAGTGGAGGATTGTGGGTAATTAAGGTAAATGGCTCCCAGATGGCGGGCTGTCAGTGACGTGAGACGAATGACAAGCTCTAAACGAGAAGCAGACGCTGGCGGGGCTTTGAACTAACTGAGTGATGCCTCGACAGGAGAGAGAGACAGACAGAGAAAAAGAGAGAGAAAGTCTGTGTGTGAGTGTGTGTGTGAGAGAGAGAGAGAGAGAGAGAAAGAAAGACAGGGAGAGAGAGACAGACATAGAGAAAGAGAGGGCTAGAGACAGACAAACAGACTGTTTATTTTTGAAGATGAACTGAAATGAGTGGGAGTCAATGGGAAGCTTTGCTTCTTCTGTGGTTCTGAAAACTTGAGTACTTCCTGTGGAGAAGAAATGATTTCCTGTTCACTTCCTGTTGCACTGTTTATAAACAAGATTTGTGTGTGTTTGTAGGACGGTGGTGATGCCCATCGCCCAGGATTTCTCCCCGAATGTGGTGCTTGTCTCAGCGGGGTTTGATGCTGCTGAGGGACACTCGGCTCCATTAGGGGGATACAGAGTCACCGCCAAGTGTATGATCATCATCATCATCATCATCATCTCAAACACACAAATGAATACCTGTGTTTTACTGGCTATTAACTGTGTGTGTGTGTGTGTGTGTGTGTGTGTGTGTGTGTGCAGGTTTTGGGTTCCTGACCCAGCAGCTGATGAAGTTAGCAGGAGGGCGTGTGGTTTTGGCCCTAGAGGGGGGTCACGACCTCACGGCCATCTGTGACGCGTCAGAGTCGTGTGTTAGTGCACTGCTGGGGCTGGAGGTCAGTTACAATGTTATGTAGCTGTTAAAACCTGTTACAAACTGTTATAATGCACAGTAGACCTCTCAGATATTCATGTGCTGTTTGGTGAGTCTCCAGTAGGAAAAAGTGTAAAATCATTTCAGCATGCTGTTATCTCTGTTTCTAATGTAGATATTATTCTAATATAGCATGTGAACTGACTTGTCTGTCTCTCTATCAGGAGTCTTTACCAGAGGAAATGCTGAATCAGAAACCCAACGCTAACGCCATGCAGTCACTACAGAAAGTCCTGCACATACAGAGTCAGTCTGTCTCTCAGTCTGTCTCTCAGTCTGTCTCTCAGTCTGTCTCTCAGTCTGCCTCTCAGTCTGCCTCTCAATCTGCCTCTCAATCTGCCTCTCAGTCTGCCTCTCAGTCTGTCTCTCAGTCTGCCTCTCAGTCTGCCTCTCAGTCTGCCTCTCAGTCTGCCTCTCTGTCTGCCTCTCTGTCTGTCTCCTTATTTTTCTGTTGCTCTTGTTCCTGGTATATAATTTAATCACTTACAATTGAGCCTAAAGCAAATTTGTGTCTTCTGGGCATCAATATAATACCCTGTCCGTCTCACTCTTGGTCTGTCTGTTTGTCTGTGCCTCTCAGGTGAGTACTGGCCGTGTGTCAGGGAGATGATGTTGTCAGTGGGTTCGTCATATGTCAGTGCTCAGAAGGGAGACACCGAGGAAACTGCTGCAGTGAAAGCTCTCGCCTCGCTCTCGGTCGGAGTCCTGAACAATATCAAGAGGTACAGAACATACGTCTCATATACTCGTTATAGATTTATATTATACATCTTACTATATTATTATAGACACTGGGTATAAAAAAGTTTACACACCCCGTTTTTAATGACATGTTTTTGTGATGCAAAAATAAAACAAAGTAAAATCACTTTCACCTGTTTTGTGATACAACAACCAACCAACAACACTCAAGTGAAAAACAAATAGAAATGTTTTTTGGGGGAAATAAAAAGCATACAATAACCTGGTTGTATAAGTATACACACCCCTTAAACAATACTGCATTGAAGCACATTTTATTTGTAATACAGCGCTCTGGGTTTATGGGTAAGGGTCTACCAGCTTAGCACATCTTCATTTGGTCATGGAACTTATTCCAGTCTTTCTTACAAAATTCTCCAGATCTTTTAAATAGCGAGCAGATCTCCTGCACACAGCCCTCTGCAAGTCATCCGCAGGTTTTCAATAGGATTTAGATCTGGGCTGTGACTGGGCCGTTCCTAAACGCGGATCATCTTCTGAAGCCGTTGCATTGTTGACATGGATTTGAGCTTTGGGTCATTATCATGCCAGAAGGTGAAATTTTTCTGCTGTGTAACAGAATCATGCTGGTTTTGTGCTAAGATGGAGTTGTCCATGATTCCCTTCATCTTACCTAGAGCCCCAGTTCCAGCTGAAGAGAAGCAGAACCATAGCATGATGCTGCCACCACTGTGCTTCACCAAACATATTTTTAGAAAGTTTCACCTTGGTCATTTTTGCCATTTTGCCACATTTGTGTGTGGTTTAGGTGAGCTTGGAAATTTTTTTTGAGACAGGTCTTCCATATTGCCACCCTACCCCATAGGCCAGACATGTGAAGAATACGAGAGATTTCTGTCTTATTGCAGGAAGTGAGCAGTCCTCGCCAGATGTTCCTACAGCTGCTTTAATGTTGCTGTAGGTCTCTCAGCAGCCTCCCTGATAAGCTTTCTTCTTGTCCTCGTGTCAGTTTTTGAGGGACGTCCTGTTCTTGGACGTTCCCTCTGCTGTTTGTTACCTGTCCTCAGTGAGCTGCGATGCATGCTTTGCAAGCTCTTTGGCTTCGGCTGTCAGATGAAACCAAGATGTTAAAATCTCCCAAAGAAACAGCTGCTCTTTATTTAGACTTAATCAGAATCACTTCACTGATGACAGGTGTATGATAATTACTTTTGAACATGAGGTTGAATGTGATTGGATAATTACGAGCACAGTCACATGACCCATTATAAAAGGGTATGCTTACTTATGCAATCAGGTTACTGTAAGCTTTTTCCTTTATTTCCTTCTAAAGCATTTCTATTTTTTTCCACAATTGTTTTTGGTTGCTGTATCACATTAAAACTGGACTGCAAATTGAACAGGCATGCGAGAGTTAATTCATAATATAAATCACACTGAGTTAAACTCCTGGTTATAGAAGTGCATTATGGGTATTCTGTAGGCTCAGTAGTTTGGATGCCAGCCTCCTGCAGTGCATTGTGTGATTTCATGAGTCCACATGATATTAATGCACTGTGTAATGAACAGAATTTGTTTTCTGTACATAGTCACAGTATTTTTTATTTTTTTGTATGACTTTCAGAGTTGCTGATGAACCAATGGAGGACCAGGACTCCATGTAAACCCAGCCTACTTTTTTCTTCTGAATAACTGTCCAATCATGGTGCAGTTCCACATCACATGACTGCGAGAGAGCTCAAACTCTCTCGCTGCCTTATGACCAGCAGTGCCTTCAATGGGAGGGGCTGTGGTGATGTCACTTCCTGTTTACTCCTGGGCTACGTCTCCTGTGTGAGTTTAGCGGCGCGGCTAAGCAAACAGTCCCCGCCGGACCCTGTGGATTCCAAAACTTTCTCTACATCCACTTCCGTCAGGTGAAGGACGAGTCTTAACGAGTCTCAAATTACTTTTATGCTTTTTTTTAAAAATTCCGTATTCCTCCATCACGTTTCAAGGAGCGTTTCTGTTAGAGACGCAGGACTTAAGGAGGAAACACAACAAATCCTCCCTAAATACATACAAAAGACTTTTTTTACTGTTTATCATTGAACTGAACTGTTACGGTCTCGATGATGTCACTTCCTCCAACATTAACCACTAAAGAAGATAAAGAAGGAGCTCGTGTTTATTCCTCGCTCTCGTTTTGCACTGTGCATTCCATAATGTGAACCGTGATGTTTATCTGCAAACTCTGGGAAAAGTTACATACAGTAACATTTATTACAATGAAGACAAGTTCACACACCACACACACACACACACACAAACATGGCGAGTGTTACAATGACCACTGTAATGACCAATCACCAAGCAGGAAGCAGCGTCTTGTCCATGTGCACACTGTTAGAACGTTATGTTGAAATCACACACCTGTGTTAACACTCCTGCTTTTACAGGAAGTGGAGAAACAGGAAGTGGGAGTGTCTTTATGCTATAGGAACCATGTCATTTCTTGTTTCGCATGAAGCCTCTGTTCAGATCATGAACGATATTTACAATTCCTCATACAGCTTCAGTTCTCTGTGTTTTTTTAATGTTGCAGAAACTGAACTGTTGTACTGTTTATGAATTTGGATTCCCAAGACGCAAAGATGGGCATGACATCAGAGACTCGTGAGAATACTGGTGTGAAACGAGCAGTGTTGATGTCAGTGTGATTATTTTGCTAGTAATTCATGTCGTTCCCGTCAGTATGGCCAACATTACATATTAATATATGATATAAACTGGTATCCATTATACAAACTGAGCTTTGTGAAGGTTTACACGTAATGTTTATATATTCGCTAGCGTTGACATGACTTCACAGAACACGTGGTGAGACACCACAGCCTTTTTTTCCAACCAGAAGTGTGTGTAAATTTACTGAAACTGCCTTACAAACTGGCCTTAAACTGTTTAAATGTGTATCATGTAAATAAGCATGAAGCTAGCAGTGCTGTACTGTGTCTTCTGCTCTGCACTGTGGGACAGGTAGTGGTTTTTTAAAATGTTATATGCACCAAATGAAACAGACCAAATGATTTTATTACAATGATAAAAAAACAAAAACCACTAACAATCTCAAGGATTTAATGTTTTTCACTCCAAGAGGAATCACACACTTCCGGACCCGTGTGTTAGGGTCGAGTTTGTTAATGCGACCTGATTGGTCGGCTGATAACAAAAAGCACTTGATGTCACTTAAAGATTCCTAAAACAAAAAATGTTTTAATCCGCCTGTGATCTGATGAGCGGTGTGCGCTTGGGTTCAGAGTAAAACATGCACCTCCTCTTCATCCTCCTCATCCTGCCTCACTGCCTTATAACAAACCACTGAGTTCATCAGTGTGTGTGTGTGTGTGTGTGTGTGTGTGTTGTGACGACTCTGGGTGTGTATTTGCCCAGGAGAACCTGCACATCACCTTTCACACACACACGTCTCCGAGTGAGCTTTGTCATGTTCTTCATTTGTTCAAAGTTATTTTGATTTTGAGAACCAGTCACAGTTTAATCTGGAGTTTAATCCGGAGTTTCAGTGTCACAGCTAAACGGATCATGTTTACTAAAGAAACTGTAGGATTTTTAATAACCTGTGTTTAGTTTGAGTTGTGAAGGAAATGGACTTTTACATTCCTGTGCAGTAGGGGGCGATGTGTATGTATGTGTGTGTGCCCTAGCTTTGTGTTTATTGGGTTTTACCTCCTAAGAAGTGTGCTTACTGCACACTTCCTGCTCTCAATACCACAGGGAGGAAACCGACAGCTGTGTGTTCTGCTTCATGACACCTGTAAGGACTAAAGACTAAAGACGAGCCACTAACGTCTTAATTCTCTATAATTTTTTTTCATATCTTGTAATTTTTCATTCTAAAGCCTTAATGTAAATATCACCGCAAGACCAAAAATCATTTCTGCGTGCCTTTATCTGTCACTAACAGATCATTAATGATTTTATTCACTTCCTTCACCTTTTTTTTTTCCTGTGTATAGAAAAGATTCTCTATTTTGTACTTTCTATCTCTTCCAAAAAAAATAAAGCATTTTGTTTTACTGAAGCTGTCTGCGATTATAAAGATTAATAGTACCAAACCTTGTATTTGTAAATGAAATATATTGAGATATTAGAACCAGTAAGGTATTTTTTAATTACTTTAGATGTAGTATTGGTTCGAATGTGTATATTATTGGGCCTGTAATGAATAGTAATGAGACTGTAATAAATATTAATGAATATAATAATGTTACAGAGTCACAGACAGAACACACAAACCACAGAAGAGCAAAAACATTTTTTTCAAGCAAAGAAAAATCAAGAGAATCATTTTTATTCCATTTTAATACAGAAAGATTGTGATATTGTATAAAAAGGATTTTTTTTAATTAAAGCAGACAAAAACATTCAGGGAGAATCGTGTAGGTTTTAGCGTTGTGATGGACAATCTGCTGATCACTAACACTGCCTCATCATGTGATGGAGCTTGGAGAGGAAGCAGAGCAGTTTCAGTGGAGATGGAGAGCAGAATCAGACTCCACATGGACAATGAGCACAGTCTGTAATGTAATGATTGTTGTGTCTTTCCCACTGCTTGTCTCGGGAGCTGCTGGAGACGAGGGCATCGACTTGGTGAGGAAACATGGGATTAAGCAGAGGAGAGCAACGAGCTTTTGGTCAGAGCGGCTAAAAGAATTCTTCAGATTTGGGTTAAGGAGGGGGTGAGTTACAAATGGGTGGGGTTTATGAGGGGGCAGGGCAGATGTAAACTGCGGGGTGAGAAAATGAACATTCCATTAGACGTTCTGACGTCTCTTACATTGCTCCTCTACCCAAAGACCATTTGGAGCTGTGTGTGTGGAGAACAGAGATGAGCTGAGGCTTTTGCATATGTTTACATTTTAAACACACTTTTGCTCTGTCCACCCCAATTCATTTTAGATTTAAAACACATCACTTTTGCTACACCTGGAGTCCATACTACTCCAGAGTAGTCAAGCCCCAAAAATGGACAGTTTTGGAAATGTTGCTGGCTTCGTTTTAGTTTAAAAACGAAGTTGTGTTTTAGTGTGGCCGAGGGAAAACGGAGGCTTTTGGAAACGATGACACAGACACCCATGTTCACTTCTTGATTGGGTCTTATCAGTCACGATTACTATCAAATTACTAACAAATTACTGACCTTGTTGTCTTTGCTAGCAGCTGTTGCGTAGTTAAATTCTGCATTTTATAATCCTACAACTGCCTACATGCGCAAGAGGTGATCTGTTATTCCAGCAATCTGTAGCTAGGCAACCAACTGCAGAATAGATAATCTGCTTCCTGTTTATACTGGCACGCGCATGCTCAGTGTACATGAATGGTCATGTGGTATGCGTTTTCAGGCGTGTTAGTATGGGCGGAGATTATTTATGATAAGAAGAGAAAACGCTCGTCTAAACGGAGATTGTTTTCATTTTAAAACACTGTTTTAAACCTAAAACATGCTAATGTGGATGTAGCCTTAATCACTGTTTAACATACACAAACACACACATAATCAAATCCTCAAAGTGAAAAAAGAAAACGTTAAGTGCCGTCTCAGAGTAACGCGGTAATGTGAGACATCTGGCTGCTAACAAGTGTGTGGTACTATAATTAAAACACACACACACACACACACACACACACACACACACACACACACACACACACACACACACTATATTCTACACACTGCACTGATCAGAGAAATTGTGTAGAAATAGAATTAATTATTAATTGACTGATTTATTTCTTTTATATATTTTTGTTTAAAGCATTCAGGAAATCATTTTGAAAACACTTCTTCAGTTCAACAAACAAGCCTTGCTCCAATTCTGTTGATCACTCCCACTTGGTCCAGTCCCCATGGACATCTGAACAATTTGTCCAGTATAAGCTTGGAGGAAATGTATTAGGTGAGAGTACATTTAAATTCAAATCAATTAAATCTGGTTTTATTTTTACTGCATTTTATCAATAAATACTGTCGCAGTGTAGCTTCAGAGAAATCAAGCTCTAGATTTATATTTAGGTTCCTGATGAACAAGTCAGAGTGTTCAGTGTTCAGAGTGTTCAGTTTGACCAGTGTCACGCATTTTCTCGTCAAAATGCTGGTTGAAGGTAATTTTAAGGAAAATCAGTGAGGGAAAAAAATACAACTTAAAAAATTGTAAAACTGTGACATTTGATTCCTTTCTGCAAGACGCTGATGGAGGCAGCGAGTTAGTAAACCTGTTAGTTAAGCAGCTAGTTAAATGCTAGTTAGTGAGTTAGTAAGCAGTTATGCATGTGTACAGTGTGATGGAGGCTGAGTGTGTAAAGGCTGAGGAGGTGTGAGTTCTCAGTGTGAGTCTGAGCTCACATACACACTCATTCTCTGCTGTGGAGAAGCAAATTCCTCTGAGCCTCTCTTGGAACACTGAGGGGATAAACACTTCTGGGTTCTGGGATTCTGGAAGTAAAAAACAGATGGACAGAGACATCTATAATTTTTCCACATTAAACACACATACAGACAAACATACACATGCTATTCAGAAACATCTACGTCATGTAGAAATCAGTGTTTGGTGTTTTGTTATAAAGTCATTGTTACTAACATTCAATTGAACATTAGAGTTCCCAGCACCCATGTACTGTCACCTTCCTGCTGATCGCACACACCTGGACTCAATAATGAACCTTGCTACTGTACATATGCACACACAACCCAACAGTTCACCACAAGGTATAAGCTCTTTGTCTTTGTTACCAGTCAATACCAAGCCTTTGTATTTTGTAATTCTCATGCTCCAGTTTTGATCTGGTTTTCTGATTTTTGACTCCTGCCTTGGTTAGTTTATGCTGTTTATGCTAATTGCCTGACCACTGCATGTTTCCTGTTCTTAATTTTGCTCTATGTATTTGATTTGCAGTGGCACAGTGGTGCAGTGGTTAGCACTGTCACCACGCAACAAAAAGGTTCAGGGTTTGAACCTGTCAGCCGATTGGAGTCTTTCTGTGTGGAATTTGTGTGTTCTCTTTGTGTCCGCATGGGTTTGTATACTGATAAGCAGTACAGATAATAGATGCCGTGTACTGGATTTGTTGCAAGATTTTCTAATAAAGCTTATGCATACCTGCACTTGCTTCCTTCCCTGCTGCCTGACAGAATACTTCACTGCCAATGGATGCAGCAGGTAGACTGGAGAGCCGTCAGGCCATGGCAGCCCAGGACCACCTTGTCAAAGAACAATACCAGCAGATAGTCATGCTCAGCATGCAGCTTCAATCTGCTTAACGATAAAGCGCTTGCCTGGACAACTGTGGCCTGGTCTCAAGGAGGAGAGCACACCTCATCCTATGAATACTTCCTCCAGTTATTCCAATGGGTGTTCAACCACTCTCCCGAGGACAAGGAGATTGAAGAAAGACCCGTCACTCTCAAGCAGGGCAACCTTAGCGCTGTAGAGTTTGTGTTTCTTCTCTTAACTCTCACTCTTAATTTCTGCATGTTAGTTGCTGGTAATGGCTGGAACAAGCAGGTCCTCAAAGCTGCCTATCATCAAAAGTTAAGCACTTTTAGGAGGTCCTGAAACAGCACATTTGCCCCTAAACTTCGCCGCAGGCTTATTTTTCTTGGAGAAGAAATGAAGAGGCCTGTGGCCTTGCATAGATTACCAGAAAATAATTCAAGTTACAGTTAATTATATTCATCCTCTACCACTGGTCCCCTCTGCATTAGAGTAATTACAAGAGGCCAAAATCTTCTCCAAGTTGGACCTATGCAGTGCCTTCAACTTGGTGCATGTCCACAGTGGTGACCTAATGGAAGACTGCCTTTAGCACCACCTCAGGCCACTTTGAGTACTGCATGATGCCATATATTCAGCACTAGCAGTCCTGCAGCAATGCCTGGTTAATGATGTTCTATCAATAACTTGCTGGGAAAGTTTGTCATAGCTTACATCAGCCATATCATGATCTACTTCCCAGGCAAACAGTTGCACATCCATCATGTCTGAAAGGTCCTTGCACGATTGCTGGAGGAACATCTGTACATGAAAGGAGAGAAATGCAAATTCCATGTGTTAAGAACCTCTTTCCTTGAATACTTCATAAGCCCAGAGGGTGTGTTCATGGATCAAGATAAAGGTCACAGCTGGCACCCACTAGCCCTTTCCCACTACTGTTAAGGAGCTGCAAAGATTATTTGGGTTTGCAAACATCTGTAGGATGTTCACATGGAGGTTTAGCACTGACGTCCTTGCTTAAGAAGGAACACAACAAGCTGAATTGGAATCCCTCAGCCAACCAAGCATTTGAGTACCTTAAGCAAGCCTTCACCTCAGCCCTTTACTTAAACAGCCTGACCCCTCCAAGCCTACCATACTGGAAGTAGATGCCTTTGAAACTGGGATAGGGGCTGTCTTATCACAAAGATTTGGACATCAGCCTCACCTTGACCACAACCTCACAATTATTCAGATTCTAAACCCTACATAGCATCCAAAGCTGGAGCAAGTAAGCTTTGCTGGTTCTTATGCAAGTCTCTCAAGTTGAACCCCATCTGACCACACTGGAGAGATCTGGTGCAGACCCAGGGTGATGTCAGGGGTTGCTTGCTTGCATTTGAGCAGAAACCATCCCAGTTCTAGCCCAGCCAGTCTGATGTGTGCCTCAACAACGCATTACTTCTCATGTCAATGTGTTGTACCTTTGATCACCTAATCTGTGGAGTGGAGATTGGTTCCTGCCTCTTTCGCATACAACAAGAGAATACTCAACTATGCCGTTGAGTTCTGCACTCCGGCTGCTGAGAGTGAGAGAAACCTGGCTGCATTAATTGCAGGCTAAGTAAGGAACTCAAGTATGAATTGGCCCCTTTTGGCTGCTCTTCTTCCCTTGAGGGCCTAATCGAGCTGTCCCTCAAACTGGATAACTGGCTGTGGGATTGCTGCAAGAGCTGAAAAGTTGAGTGCCCCCAACATCCTTGTGCTTGTCTCCTGGTTTCTGATACCTCTTCAGCCCATGTATTCCTCAGACACAGCTGTTCATCCAATGCAACTGTGGCACACCTCCCTATCTATCCCTATCCTATAAGTAGGAGGCCCACATGCTAGAAGCTCAGAGTTTGTACTTTGGGAGGTTAAGTTGCACCCAGCCTGTCCTGAGCTCTCAATAAAAGCCAACCTTTCCTTGTCTTGCCAAGCTTCTGGGGTGCACCTTTATGTCACCATTTATTGGGCTAGGGTTAGGATTAGGGAAGTATACACTCTATATCTTTGCTACCAGTCAGTACTAAGCCATTGTATATTTTGATTCTGAGACTGGTTTTGATCTGGTTATTGGTTCTGTGGTTTTCTGTTTTTTGACTCATGTCTTGCCTAGTTTGTGCTCTTTGCTAATTGCCTGACCACAGCCTGTTTTCTGATATTGCTGTACATATTGGATTTGTTGCTTTTCTAATAGAGCTTATGGGTACCTGTACTTTTGCTGAGTTAGAGTTAGAACATTATTGAGTTATAGAGCTATCAATTTATTGAGTTATAGTTATTGAGTTATCACATTATAGCTTTATAGTTATTATATTAGAGTTATCAAGTTATAAAGTTATTGAGTTGTAGTTATTAATTTATGAAATTATAAAGTTATCAAATAATAGTTATAGAGTCAGAGTTCTTGAATTATTGAGTTACTGAGTTATTGATTTACCAGTTCCTGTTTAAATTCTATTTCAGTAAAATATCGAATTAGGGCTAATGAACTCACTAAAATTCAATTTACCTTCTTCCTCTGAATGTTGTGAAAGTAAAAGGGTGAAACAGGAAGCAAGAACCTAATAATGAATGAGGTCATTGTGACAGTTATGGCAGGAACATGACAACTACAGAAGAACTCCACATGGCTGATCTAGAGTCAGTTCTCAAGGTTCATACAATCTGCCTTAACACACACCCTGTAGTGTCTCAGATCACACACTCTGACCTAACACACACCCTGTAGCGTCTCAGATCACACACTCTGACGTAACACACACCCTGTAGCATCTCAGATCACACACTCTGACCTAACACACCCTGTAGTGTCTCAGATCACACACTCTGCCTTAACACACACCCAGTAGCGTCTCAGATAACACACTCTGACCTAACACACACCCTGTAACATCTCAGATCACACACTCTCACCTAACACACAACCTGTAGCGTCTCAGATCACACACTCTGACCTAACACACCCTGTAGCATCTCAGATCACACACTCTGACGTAACACACCCTGTAGCGTCTCAAATCACACACTCTCACCTAACACACACCCTGTAACATCTCAGATCACACATTCTCACCTAACACACATCCTGTAGCGTCTCAAATCACACACTCTCTCCTAACACACACCCTGTAGCATCTCAGATCATACACCCTGACCTAACACACCCTGTAGCATCTCAGATCACACACTCTGACGTAACACACCCTGTATTGTCTCAGTTCACACACTTTGCCTTAACACACAATGTAGCGTCTCAGATCACACACTATGACCCTACACATCCTGTAGCATCTCAGGTCACACACTCTCACCGAACACACACCCTGTAGCCTCTCAGATCACACACTCTGACTTTACACACACCCTGTAGCCTCTCAGATCACACACTCTGACCTTACACACACCCTGTTGCGTCTCATATCACACACTCTGACCTTACACACACCCTGTAGCGTCTCAGATCACACACTCTGACCTAACATACACCCTGTAGCGTCTCATATCACACACTCTCACCTAACACACACCCTGTAGCGTCTCAGATCACACACTCTGACCTTACATACACCCTGTAGCGTCTCAGATCACACACTCTTACCTAACACACACCCTGTAGCGTCTCAGATC
>JAQQZX010000015.1:10005-24665 GCA_030068355.1 Notoglanidium maculatum | reverse complement strand
CACACACACACACACACACACACACTAAGCATCATTAATGCGTAGTGTTTTTCATTCATCTGTCTATGGCTATGTTTTTTTCAGATGGACAGCAATGAGGATGACACTGATCAATCTGATACAGAGCAACACACATCACACGGTCTGTACACACACACACACACACACACACACACACACACACATAACTGCATTAATAAAATAATTTCTGTTATTATTGTTGTTACAGTGAGATTCAACTCAGGAAGTGACGCGACTGCTCTGCTGAGGAACTTCTAAGTGTGTGTGTGTGTGTGTGTGTGTGTGTGTGTGTGTGTGTGTGTGTGTGTGTGTAAACTCTTTAGTTCATGATAGAAACTCCTCAAACCTGTCTCAAATTTACTGAATGAAAACACTCTCATAATCGGAACACTACAATAAACACACAATGTTACACACAGTATTGATTTATGCTGATTTATTCTGTAAGCATCTATAAAAATGATGGATTATAGCATTAACTTTATCCTGATTATACAGAATAGATATTCTTATACAACAGTAATCAAATCGGAAAGTTCTAGAAAATGTAATCAAGTTTGATTACATGAAGTTTTGAGCTGTAAAACTCAAGGTTTTGGCAGAAAATGAGTGAAAAATATAATCATTTTGAAGACAGTAATGAAGATTAGATAGTTTTCATTGTTTTTTTTTCCCAAGTAAATATTATTTCATATGAACTCACTCCGATTAACATGATTGTCCTACAGGGAGAAAATAATAATAATAATAATAATAATAATAATAATAATAATAATAATAATAATAATATGTAATTTATGTAGTGCACTATACATTCAACAACAGCAAGTTTTACTCAGCTTTCTATGCCAACTATTATTGCAAAGCACTATAATGGCCGGCGGCTTTGACTTTTCATTTTGATATTCTGTTCGCATCCCTCTTTTTTTCCCCTTTTCTGTTAATTTATTCCCATAGACTCTGAATAGATGCACTTTTCAAACTGCTCCCATTTCATCAACTAATTTTCGGACTAATACAAATCTTACTAGACGTGTTCTTGGCAATACTGAAAAGCACTCTACCGATTTTAATCCCTCCATCACTCCTACTTTCTGTTTTTTATCCCCTGATTTCACCAAAGAGTTTGAATGGGAAATTTTTCAAACTGCCCCCTTTTCAAAATAATACCTCCATACTTACTAGACATGTTCTGGGCAAAACTACTGAGCACGCCATGTCTTTTCATTGCTCTATCACTCCTGCTTTCTTTTTTCCATCCCTCACTTTTCTCCCAGTGACATCAATTCATTTTTTGAGGCCTAACTGCTAACATTAATATCTAGATTTTCCATCTATTTCATTTCTTTATCACTGACTAACGTATTACCTCATTCACTTTCATTCTTTCACTCCTTTTCACTATCTATCTATCTATCTATTTTTTAACATCTAACTTCCCCAGATATTTCATTTTTTAATTAATCATTTATTCACTCATTTAATCCACTTTTTGGTTGATTAAATGCTAATGGGTAGCATGCTAACGGCTAACATGCTAATATGCCAATGGCTAACATCCTGCTAAAATTGTAACTGCTCAAATTTAAAAGCCTAACATCCCAACAGCTAACATGGTAACTGCTAACATGCTATCTATCTATCTATATATTTTTACTTTCTATGTTAATATCTTACTACCCCATCTATATTTTTTATCTTTTTTTATCTTTCTCTCTCTCTCTCTTCTCTAACTCTTTCAATTTAAAATTTTTAATCTTTTGGTTTGCAAACACTAGTATTTTCTTCAGGAATGCATATCTAGTTATTATTATTATTATTATTATTATTATTATTATTAATGTCACAAATACATGTTCTGAAAGAAACGAAGAAAATGAAAAAAGATAGATAGAAAAATACAGTCGACACCGGGGCCTAAAAATGGGACAGTTGTAGTTACAAAATATGTAAGAGAAACTGAATATTCTGCGCATGCGCAGTGATAGTAGTTGTAGTTACAGCTCAGGGCCAGAGGGGCAGTTAATTAACATTTCGGCGCATGCGCAATGATAGGAGTTGTAGTTACTGCTTAGGGCCAGAGGGGGCAGTAATGAGCGCGGATTCTCTCACACACACCCCTGCAGTAAGGCGCAAAAGAAAAGATGAACAGTGGAGCAGAAAGTGAGCTGAAGGGAAAGAAGAAGCGGAATACAGACTGAAGTGCACTTGCCCTTATTCAGATTAGTGTGCTTGTATTGGGGCATTTAACCGGTAAGTGCACTATTTCTCCTCTTTAACTTACTTTTTTAAATTAGTAAATACAGACATGCGCGCGAATAATCTATGTTATTATTTTAACTGAACTTTACTTATTATAGCAAAGTGGTCCATGGTCCCTAAATGCAGCTTTTTTTATTACACATCATGAAATCAGTGTTTATTTATTCACGACTGAATCACTGCTGAGGTTTTTTTCGATTTTGAAAAGATTTCCTTTAAACTCTAAACACGGTTGTGCATTTAATCATGTAATAACCTGTTAGCAGTGGGATCAACGTGACAGTTCTGACTAAACTCATAAGGATTTGCTAATTTTTTAGTGCAACTGTTATATAGTTTACTTATATATATTACTGTCACGATATCAGTTATGATCTCGATACGATACCTGCCTAAATAAATATCAGCAAAAACCTAGAACATCAGGAAATAACAGCCAGAACATGGAGCTCACACACCAGCAGGGGGCAGCGCTGAGCCCTCTGTGTTCGGAACATGGAGCTCACGCACCAGCAGGGGGCAGCGCTGAGCCCTCTGTGTTCGGAACATGGAGCTCACACACCAGCAGGGGGCAGCGCTGAGCCCTCTGTGTTCGGAACATGGAGCTCACACACCAGCAGGGGGCAGCGCTGAGTCCTCTGTGTTCGGTCTGCTTCAGCTCTGTAGTGTTCAGGTTAATCCTGATTCTGAGCTTCATTTCTGTGAAGAGTCAGACTTACAGTTAATGTCATTTCCGTTCATTATTTTCATGCTTGACACATTTGTAGTTTATGTGCTGTGAAGTGTTTGTTTCTTTCATGTAGGTGTGTTTCTGATAATGAATTGGTGCATTTAACAGCATTAATAAGTGGATTATTGTAAATAATTACATCACGGTCATGGTGTTAAAGCTTTTACGGGGTATGTATTACATGTATTGTGCGACTGGCCATCGCTGGTTTGTAACATCATTTTTAGCCTAGTGGGAGAAGAATGTTAATTACGAAGCCATAAAGTGAGTCATGATGTCATGGAGCCGGTCATACAGTGTTGTTTAAAACAGTGATATAAAGGGACAGAACGATTCAGATGTAAAAATCTGATGTCGAAAAAGCTGAAAATGAATGGAAGTCAGTGGAAGGCTGAAGCTAACTGAGCCTCTCACTCCCCCATGGGGGGCTTACGCACTCTGAACACTCGATTACCCCCTGGATTAGAGCCCTGTTCCTTCCCCCTCCTTTGACATCTCACGTGTTCATGTGATTTTTGTGCCCTCTGCTGTCTAAACAACACAATTACAGCTAGGAGAAGCTAAAAGATAATAATCACAGTTCCATGATTCGAATCGTCATCAATTTGTACCATGATTCATCAGTGCACAGTAAATCGTTACCTAGCTAATAAAACGTGTTTAATACACCTCAGTACGCCACTGTGGCGTAGGTCTGTGCTCTACTGAGCACGTTTTCTAGTAATCAAAATAATTATTAACTAAAATGTACACGGCGTGATCACCATTCGCAGAAGTGATGGAGTGTGAATTCTCCTGGGCAAAAGAAATGAGGCAAAGCCGATACTGCAAAACATGAAGCTTTAATGGTCTCAACAAAATTCACTGGGCAGGAAAATGAGCAGGAATGAAACAGATAGATAAAGTAATTCGGTGTGGTGCGGCTTTTCCCTCGATTCCCTTTAAAGGGCTTGTGGGTAAACCTGCAGACGGCTTTGTACAGACAGAAGAGTCCATGTTGTTCCACTCGATGTTAAAGTCTTCAAACAGAAGAGCATTTGGAACATTTTGAACCTCCAGACGAGTTAGTTTCACTTTTATATCATTTAAACATTTCAATCTTTTCCTGATTTTCTCTTTGCGCACCAGAAGACTGTGTAAGTGAACTTCCTGTTTCCTGCTTTTCCCCCCGACAGTTTCAGCAACGAGCAGCGACCAGCAAAACAAGGCCGAGGCCTCAGGAGCGCTTTTTTACTTCCTGTTCATTTTCTGCCCAGAGATTTTTGTAGAGACATTAAAAGCTTCATGTTTTGCAGGATTGGGTTTGCCTCATTGTTTTGCCCAGGAGTGTAGATGTGAGCCATTTGGTAAGTTCGCTAAAGAGATAAAGCTAAATGAGACTTTTATCACTTCCCTTAATTCCCTCGTCCAGCTCCGACAGTGGAAAAAGTTTGTGTCGTGAAATAAACCACACTGGTTTACTGGGCATGATGCAGTTATATTCTCTACCGCTTTTGCTAAGCTGTCACTCGTTGAATTGAGCGTGTATCCACTTAGCGTTTGTCTCTGGCAGAAACGCTCCAGCTTCATCCCAACGCTTCAACAAAGGTTTGGTGTCTATGATGATGGTATCCTGACAGCACATCACCGCTCTAACAACCGTAGGATTGCAAAGCAGCGACAGTGACGACACCAGCACTCTGAAAAAAGCGCCGACTGCAGCTCTTTCTCTCTAGGCGGCTGCACCGAGCAGCTCTCCATCATCATGGGCAACAACTGAAAAAAGTTGCTGATGCTCAGAAATGTGGAAATCTGTGGAAATGTTCAGGAGTTGAGCTCTACAGACCGCTTGGCACGGGCTGAATGAAACCAGGCTGCAGGGTTCCTGCTTTGGCACCACGAAAGTGCAGCACGTGATATCAAACTAAATATCCACACACACCTCCGTGTCATGGAATTACACCAATTTTAAGACAAATGAACCTAACCAAGGAAAGAACATGTCGTGAATAAACGTGAATATAAATATAGTTGCAGTCAGAAGTTTACATTCATGGACAAAAATCCTGGTAATTTGGGCTTTCAATGATTTATTTTTTTATTTTACTTTTTTCTGAAGAACGATTGTACAACAGATCTTTAATATGAAAAAGCAACAATTTGTTGGACAAGTTTTAATTTAGGTTTAATTTATCTAAAATTAACACCCAGTCAAAGGATTATTAATTCAGTGGAGCTGAAAGTCCTAAAATCTCTTTTAACGTGCCGAGGCCTCTTAACGTCCTGTTAGTGATCATGATGGACTATAGCCGGGAGCTTCTCTGTGCACAACAAAAAAGTGGTTTGTTTGATGAGTTCATGTTAATGGAGGTGGAGCAGCTTTGCCAAGGTCTGGAAGACCAAACTATCACCTCAGCCACAGGCCTGCCATGAACTGGAAGCTGCTGGAACATCGTCTACAGTCAAGAGAGTCTTACATCACCATGGACTGAGAGGCTGCCTTCCAAGAAAGAAGCTCCTGCTCCAAAATCCACACCTTCAAGCTCAACTAAAGTTTGCAGCTGAACACATGGAGAAAGAAAAAGCCTTCTGGAGGAAAGTTTTATGGTCAGATGGGACACCGATTGAGCTGTTTGGCCACAATGAACAGAGGAACCCTGTAGCAGCTGTTCAGCATATTGGTGGTAGCATCTCGCTCTGGGGCTGTTTTACTGCCAGTGGAACTGCTGCACTGCACAAGGTGGAGGGAATAATGAAGAACCTCAGAATTCTTCAGCAGAACCTCAAAACATCAGCTAGACAGTTGAAACTTGGACACAACTGAGTGTTCCAACAGGACAAAGACCCCAAACGCATATCAAAGCTTGTGTTCTTGCAAATTCTTGTATGTTTCTACTAAAGATGTGTGTTGTACAATCATTCTTCCACAGAAAAGAACAGTACAAAGAAATCACTGAAAGCCCGATGTGTGTGTTTTAAAGGCGGGGTTGATGGGCTCATTGTGGTCTCAACGCTGCCGCTCAGTGGGCGGAGTCAGGAGGATGGGCGGTGCAGAGGGTCCAGTGGAGCGAGTGGACGATGACTCTCTGGATGGGCGGGACAGACAGGAGGACATTGCCAGGTTCCCATATGTGGAGTTCACGGGCAGAGACAGCATCACCTGCCCCACCTGCCAGGGCTCTGGGCGCATCCCCTCAGGTGAGTCTCACTTTACTGCACTGATCACTCCTGCAGCATGGGCTCCAAACAAAAACTGAAGGAATACTATAAAAACACAAATAATAGCAGCTAAATCAGACAAGTCACATGACTCAGTGTTAAAACAGCGGCCAATCAGAGTTGTGACAAAGTCTAAATTTTAACAAGGCCATAAATATCACATTATAGTCCAGTCACATGACCCCTACTGATCAGACACACACTGATCAGAGTCCTGCACACACTGCTGATGACCTGTCCATCTCATTGATCACATCATAAGGGGTGTGTGTGAGTGTGTGAGTGAATGAATGGTTCTGAGCTTCTTCTTTTTTTTACAGATCAGGTGAATGAGCTGGTGGCATTGATTCCCTACAGCGACCAGAGACTACAGCCTCAAAGAACGTGAGACACACACACACACACACACACACACACACACAGGCACATATACAAACACATACACATAAACATACACACACACAGAGTGTAAAATATTAAAAATGTAAAACGTTTGTGTAGATCATCACTTGCACTGTGTTCCATTTGTAAGGAAGTTCCATAAATAGGCAGGATGCTTGGAGCCCTCCTCAGTAGCCAGGATGCTTGGATTCTCCCTCCGTAACCAGGGCGCTTGGAGGCTCCCTCCGTAGGCAGGGCGCTTGGAGGCTCCCTCCGTAGGCAGGGTGCTTGGAGGCTCCCTCCATAGCCAGGGTGCTTGGAGGCTCCCTCCGTAGCCAGGGTGCTTGGAGGCTCCCTCAGAACACAGAGTGTTGATTATAATAATAATGATCTAAACCACAGCAGTGTTAATTATTTACTGTGATAAGTCCTGGATCATACCTGAGCTTGTTGTACAATGTAATGTTAAAATCAGTGTTTAATGTGTGTTTAATGTGTGTGTGTGTGTGTGTGTGTGTGTGTGTGATATTTATACAGGAAGCAGTATGTGGGTTTGTCTGTGATTGTGTGTTTGTTCATCTGCTCCCTCATCACCTTCTTCATGTTCCCTCGGCCTGTGCTGGTGGAAGACAGAGGAATCCGATCTGTCATCATCAATTTCGACCACAGCACCAGCCGCGTGCTCATTAATATGACAGTGAGTGTAAACAGACAGACAGACAGAAGGACAGACACACACACACACACACACAGCTGATTGCCTGTGACAGTTTCAGGCTTTTACATCATAAATCATTCTTTGATTCGATCAAAATTTTATTTATATATGTAAAACATTTAATAGTGCATGTTCTCACAGTGCAGCTTTGCAGAAATCTGAATTTAGATTTAGATCCCTAATGAACAATCCAGAGGCAACACTGGTGCGGAAAAAACCTTGAAAGGACCTATAAAGTCAAACAGTGAAACTGTCTGAGTCGCGAACACTAATTGGTAAGCTGTTCCATAACTATGAGGCTTTAGAAGATCTGACCCCTGCTGTAGCATTCACTATTCCAGGTACCAACAAATAACCTGCGCTTTTTGATCTAAGCATGCGTAGCAGAGCATATTGTCATAGTATTTTATAATCAGTGTGAAATTTGATTGGGAGCCAATGCAGTATAGATAAGATAGGGGTGATGTTCATATCTTCTTGTTCTAGTAAGGACTCTTGCTGCTGCAACATTCAGATAGTAAGGCATTACAATAATCTAACCTAGAGGTAACAAAAATATGAACTAGTTTTTCTGTGACATGCAGTGACATCGTGTTTCTTATCTTAGCAATTTTTCTGAGATAAAAGAAGGCTGTCCTAGTGATATTATCTACATGAGCTTCAAATGAGAGATTGGAGTCAATAATAACACCAAGGTCTTATAACATCTGCACATGGTGAAACAGAAAGGCCATCCAGAGTTACTGTCATCAGATCACTTACTTCTAACGACATGTGAGCCTAGTACTAGTACTTCCGTCTTATCGGAATTAAGCAGAAGGAAGTTGGTAAGCATCCATTGTCTAATGTCTTAGACACCAGCTTAATAAAACTGAGGACTGTGTATCTCATCTACTTTTCCACAGTTACTTTCTATTTGATGAACTTAGAAAATATGAGAAAATAAAATTATGGCATGTACAAAAGTTGGACAAAGCTGACTGGGGTTGAGGTAGGGTTTTTAAATCAGGGGTTTAATAACTGCTAAAGGATTTAGGTACATAGCCAGTGCTAAGGGAAGAATTTATTATTTTTAACAGGCGATCTGTTGCTTCTGATAGTATCTGTTTGAGGAAATGTGTAGATAAGGCATCTAGTACATAAGAGGTCTAAATTTAAATTAATACTCTTTCATTTTTGTGTAATATTTTCATCTTTCATTTTAATATTTTAAAATGAAAGATAGGATCTTTAAAATGGATAGGAGCTTTAAAATGAAAGATAATAATAGGATCTTACAGATTATTAAAATTAATGAAAATCTCCAACAGTTACTGCATTTTCTACTGAAAGAGCCTGATTTGGGATTTCAGATCGAGACTCTTATGTGTTTAAAAATGAATAACTGCCAAAGCAAGCATGGGATTAAATACCTGCGTGTGTGGGTGTGTGTTCTCAGAGTGCGCTGAACTTTAACAATGGGAACTTCTTTACCGTGTTGGTGGACAGTGTGAGCAGTCAGGTTCTCTACATGAAGACGGTCATCGGCACTCAGCAGCTCGACAACATCATGAGCATCCAACCACTGAGCCAGAGACAGGTAAGGGGGCGGAGTCGGTCAAAGACTGGAGGGGGGGCAGAGTCGGTCAGAGAACCAGTTGGGGGGGTAGATTTAGAGACGGGTATAAATCACTTCTATTGATTGTATTTTGTACAGTGACTGTGTGCGCGTGTGTGTGTGCGCGTGTGTGTGTGCGCGTGTGTGTGTGCGCGTGTGTGTGTGCGCGTGTGCGTGTGCGCGTGCGCGTGTGCGCGTGTGCGTGCGCGTGTATGTGCGCGTGCGTGTGTGCGTGTGTGTGTGCGTGTGTGTGTGCGTGTGTGTGTGTGTGTGTGTGTGCGTGCACGTAGATGAACTTCACTGTGAGTATGGAGATTAGCGGTTCGCTGTCCTACGTATAGTGAGTTTACTTTTAAATTTACATGTATTTACAAATTTATAGTGAATTTATATTTAACACCTGGTCCTGACTCGCATTGATGGCTCTGAGCTCATGCTCATGTTATTAGCCGTGTATGTGTATGTGTGTGTGTGTGTGTGTGTGTGTGTGTGTGTGTGTGTGTGATATGTATGTTCTTGTTCTCACAGTGCTTTCTGCACCATGGTGAGCATTAAGGTTCACAACATCGTGGTCTTCACACAGTGAGTCTAATTTCACTCCTCATGTGGGTCCAACATAAAGCTCTTGCAGTGATGAGTCTGTGTATGACACTGAATCACACACTAGTCTCACACAATAACACACTAGACACAACAATCACACACTCCTCACACACCAGTCACACATTGTCACACATTTGTCACATACTCATTAAATACTAATCACTCCCTCATCACAGAACTAGCACACACTAATCACTCATTACACACTCATTACACAACAATCACACACTTGCCCCACACTGATCACACACAAATCACACATTCTCCCTACAATAATTGCACTAAACACACACTAATCACACTCGCCCCACTGTATTTACACTAATCACACATTAACGCCACACTAATCACATGCAAATCACACACTCGTTCTACGCTAATCACACACCAATCACACACACTAATCACACACTGCACACTTTTTGACTAATCACACACTAGCCATGCACTCACCCCACACTAATCACACACTAATCACATACTAATCTAACTAGTCATATAGTCACACTTTTCACAAACTCGCACCACACGTTTTACACCAATCACACTAATCATTCACTTGCCCCATGTTATTTCCAGTAATCACACACTAACTGCACCAGTCACACACACATCATACACTCGCCTCACAGTAATCACACTAATCACACACTCGTCTCACACTGATTGCAGTAATCACACAATCACACACTCACCCCACAGTAGTTACACACATCACACGATCGATTCACACTTCTCACTCTAGTCACACAATCACACCCTCCCATCTCTGATCGCAATAATCACACACTCCTCACTAATTGCACACAATTTGCACATTAATCACACACTGGCCACACATTCACCGCACTGTCATTCACGCAATAGTCCCGTACTCATCACATTACTAAATTGTTGAATTCCCCTGAAAAGGTATGCGTGTTGTGTCTTTGTGTTTGTCCCCCTACAGGACCGCTGTAAAAACATCCTGCATGGTTCGCAGTGCACAGAACACGCTGGAGGCGTATCACTACATTGACTGTGGCGCTAACTCCACCCAGCACCACCCACCTGACCTTTACGGCTCGGTGCGACCCCACTCCGGCCGAACAACTCTGTACACACACACAGGCTCCACCCATTAGACACAGAACAGCACTGATAGCATCACGCCATCTTAATGCCAGTGAAATTACGAGTGTTTCTCACAGCATCCCTTTAACTGAGATGCTAAACGTGATGCTGAAATCCTACTGGATTAAAAAAAATTTAAAAAAAAGACTTCTGCATTTCCTGGTTACATTCTCGTCTCAGGTCACTCACTTCAGGTGCTTAAACTGTTACTGCTTAGCTTTAGCATTGTGGTTTTCTATATTTAATCTAAAGGGACTGTGATTTTCAGAATAACTGAGGTGTGATACCGATGCTAAATGCTAGCACATGACGTTACTTCTGAACGGCTGCTAATATCTCAGGTCAGTTTTATTTCAGGAGCATTTAGCTTTAGCAGGTGGAGTTATAGACTTAAGCTGAGAGCACTTTGTGTATAAATGAGGTCAGCGTGACAGATGACTAATGCTAACATGGATAGCAAAAAGGGTGAAAATGTTGGCACTTAGTGTTATCATTTAGCAGAAGAAGAGAAATTTAACACCTTTATAAGCTTAAGCGAATCTCCTGCGTTCAGACTGTTAGACTAAATTTGTAATTATATTTAATAATAATTAAATATGTAGTTATTTTTAATCATAATGAAGTATATAATTATATTTAATAATTCAAACTTGGCTGTTTGTTTTCTCAGTAACTGAGACACTAAATGCTCAGGGTTAAAGATTTCATTTGTGGTAAATTATCCTTCTTGAAGTTATTTAACATCATTAAAGTTGTTAAGTGTGTAATTAACATTCTGATATTCTAATTTTAAATATTTCATTGTTGAGTTGTTGATAGCTGTGATTCCACCCCTCACGTCCCTGACGTCATTTACCTAAAAATAATAATTTAATATGGAATTCATTTGGTATTATTATTATTATCATCATCATCTGTAATGGTGAAATGAAGTGTTTTCTGAAGAATTTTTTTTTCTTAACCAAGTTACTGCTGCTGAGTTACTGCTGATAGCTGTCTGAGGCATAAAACCCCAAATCCAGTGCTTCATTGATGTGATTAAAATAAAAGAAAATTCCTTAAATATTCCTTTACAGCATTGTTGCTTAGTGTTTTTTAGATATTTTGATATCTATGGATTTGTGTATTTAACCCTCTGGAAGCCAAGACAAAAAATGATTTGGACGATACTACACTTGATGCTCATCAACAAAATCGGTTTATACAGTGAAAAATATTTGTGAGCCCCATGGTGGAGATGTGGATTCCGTGTTGCTCCTGAGAAACGCTGGCTTCCAGAGGGTTAAATACGAGTGTGAGAGTTAGACTCCTCCCACTTTCTCCTGTTTAAAATTTTACTGCTACCATTTTTAATCTTATAGATGATGGATAGATAGTATCTTATAGATTGTGAGTGTGCGCGCGAGCGTGTTTGCGTCTCTGGTGTTTAGAATCAACACCAACCAGAAACAATGAATTCCTTTAGCCCCGCCCCCTGGTTTTAATGAGTAAAACTGGAAGTATTTGTTCATAAATAAATAAATAAATAAATAAACTTTATTTCACTGATTTATCAGACGATCAAACAGAGTTTTCCTTTAGAGCATTAACTTTACTATCAGGAGCAGGCGAGTTAAATTAGCTGCAGGTTTGGAAGATAAATTCACTCTACACAGGACAGTGAAACTGAAATTCTACACACAATACAATTATGGATTAATGCTCTAAAAGTTCACATTCTGCGGTGTGACGGCGAGTTTCTGAGGAAGATGAATCCGCTATTGATGTATGTCTAATCTGTGTTTATGTAAAGCTACATTAATAATCGTGTTAATGAAGCTATAAATCACTCACATTCAAATCGTCACAGACTGGATTAAACCGGAATCTCATTTCATTCTACTGATTAATTTTACTTCTTTCAGAATAAAGTCAACTTAAAAAGTGCTAACAACAATACAGTGTTTAATATAAAATAAAACTAGCGTAAGTATAGAAAAGCAGGAAGTGCTTTTTCAGAAAAACTTCACACATCACTGATTATGTCAGAACAGGAAGTGCTAGCATGTGCGCTCGTTCTCTTCCATGCTAATGCTACTGTTGCTGCTGCTGTTCTTTGGTGAAAGGCTTGTTGTTAACGGCAATGGCATCTCCTCCAGCAGCATGTCATCGAGTTTGGCACCTGTTGCCTTGACCATGACCCCATAGGCTGCAGGGTCAGAGGTCGTGATGTAGCCTTTTGTGGGCTTGTCGCAGTCGCTCAGCATCGGCTCCTGTTTGATTGGACAAGCAGAACCTTCTGGAGAGCAGAGAGGCGGCGGGATGAGTCCATGAGTTTGAGCCTGCATCTCCATCTCCTGCATAAGCAAAGAGAACAGAGAACATGACAATCGTGATGATGAGGATGAGGATGATGCAGAGCTGTGTACCTACCTGTACCCGCAGCATCAGGTGGCGGTTAGCCATCTCCAGGTTCTTTTGCCGGCTCTCCAGCTCTTTGGCGTGTTGCTGATCCCTCTGCAGCTTCCTGATGTAGTCCACTGAAGCTTTCAGAATAGTGCCCTTGTTCCAGCGCATGTCCCTGAACATGAACACACACACACACACAAACACACACTGAGCTATCGGCAGCAGATCTGAAGGTGCCGTGCAGTAACAGTGCTGTGGTGATGGACGTACGGGTCGCTGGATTTGGGGATGAGAGTGCCAAGCTCTTTAATGCGGTCGTTGATGTTAAACCGTCGTCTCCTTTCGACTGCAGGAACATGGAGCAAACATGCATACACACAGATCAGATCCTTTTATGAGTTTTATGAGGAATGGGTGTTGAGGAACTCACTCAGGTTGTGGTTGTCTTTTTTCTGTCGTTCCTTTGCGAGAACGCGAGCGTCTGCGTCTGAGAGAGGAAGCGAACAGATGAGGTTTTTGTTAAAATTGTTACTTTTATTCAGATTCAACAGTTTGTGCTCATCTGGTGAGTTCTGTTTCTTTTTAAACGTTTTAAACCTAGTTAAGAGATTTTGGGTGTGGGTGTGTGTGGGTTAGTGTGTGAGTGTGTGTGTATGTGGGGGGGTCTGGGGGTGGGTATGGGTGTATGTGTGTGTGAGTATGTGGGGGTGTGTGGGTATGTGTGTGTACATGTTAATATGTGGGTGTGTGTGTGTGTCTGGGTTGGGGTGGGGGTGTGTGGGTATGTGTGTGTGTGTGTGTGTGTTTATATGTGGGTGTGTGGGTATGTGTGTGTGTGTGTGTGTGTTTATATGTGGGTGTGTGGGTATGTGTGTGTGTCTGGGTTGGGGTTTGGGGGTGTGTAGGGATGTGTGTGTGTATATATTTATATGTCGGTGTGTGGGTATGTGTGTCTGGGTGGGGGTGGGGGGGTAGGTGGGTGTGTGGGTATGTGGGTGTGTGTCTGGGTGTGGGTGTGTGTGTATGTGGGTGTGTGTGTGTGTCTGGGTTGGGGTGTGGGGGTGTGTAGGTATGTGTGTGTGTATATGTTTATATGTCGGTGTGTGGGGGTGTGTGGGAATGTGGGTGTGTGTTTGTGTATGTGGGTTTGTGGGTATGTGTGTGGGTGGGGGTGGGGGTGTGGGTACTTGCCATAGAACTCCCTCTTGATGTTGGGCAGGTTCTCGGGGCAGGAAGTACTCATGGAGACGGTGGGCGGAGCTAAACTCTGATTATTATAAACATCCATCAGATTCACTGACAATGGCATCTACAAGGTTAAAACACAGAATTTGTACAATAACTGAAGCGAAGGCCACATGTGGTTCTTTATTTAGCCTGGTTTGAGAGACACTCTCAGATACGGGCCTCACAATTCTTAGATTAGATTTCTGCAGGTTTGTGATTCTGTTCAGTTCAATTTTATTTACTGTATGTAACGCTTTTAACAGTAAACATGTTTTAGATTTAGATCCCTCAACTACATAGTAACTCTGGATGGCCTTTCTGTTTCACCATGTGCCAAAGTAAAAGACCTTTGTGTAATTATTGACTCCAATCTGTCATTTGAAGCTCATGTAGATAATATCACTAGGACAGCCTTCTTTCAT
>JAQQZX010000014.1:17439707-17451249 GCA_030068355.1 Notoglanidium maculatum | reverse complement strand
CCTATGGATTAGGAATGGGATGTCACTTAAGTTCATATGCGTGTAAAGGCAGGTGAGCGAATACTTTTGGCAATATAGTGTATCTACAAAGATATGTTTAAAATAAAATTGATATTCAGGCACCACAAATTATCCACATTAGTATTTTGTTGCAAAGCTGATGTTAAAAATTACAACTGTGAGACATCATCTGTAAGAAATAATTAGCTTTTTGCAGCATTGTGGTTTTGGGTCATTCCTCTTGGTAAATCATTTTCAATTCCTCAAAGTTAAGAGGGTCCCACTCATGGACTTGCAATTTGAGAATCATCCCTAAATTTTCAATGAGACTCAAATCAGGAGATTTGGTTATACAATGCAAGGCCTTCTTAAGTTATTTTGGCTGTATGTTTTGGTGTGTGTATTCTTGTTCATTTTCTTCGCAGATTCAGTTTCTGATGAAAAGAAAAGAGTAAATTCTTCCCCAATATGTCCCGGTACATTCATGTTTCTTTCGATGGCATGTAATGCTCCAGTCCTGTTTGCAGAGAAGAAGCCCCATATAATGAATCTCACACCTCAATACTTATTCTGATGTTCTTGGGATCATACATGCAGCTCTTCTTTCTCCAAACATGAGCTGAACTATTGCCAGTGTTCTCTTTTTTTTTTTCATCTGACCAGAGTTCCAAAAGAATTCTGATTTGTAAAAATGTCCATGCTCCTTTTTTAGCAGAGGAGTTTTGTGTGGAGTGTAAGAATGGAGAACATTGAGGTGTAGTTCAATGGAACCAGTGTAACTGTGGTTCCTGCTGCTTTCAGTTCATCCTGGAACTCTTTTCATGTGACTGCTGGATTCTCTCTCTTACCTTCCTTATCATTAGACTGAGAGCACATTGTGAATGCCTCAGCTGTCTGTGGACAATTAGTTATGGTTGCATTAAAGGTCCACTATGAAGGATTCAACCATCAGAATGCCCCTCCCTTACCCTTTCCTTTCCAAGCGTGCATTAGAATGTACGGTGGCCATCATGTGCCCACAGTGTACTTCCAAGTAAAGCCATGGTCAAAAGCTTTGAGAATGACACAAGTATTGGTTTTCACAAAGTTTGCTGCTTCAGTGTTTTTAGATCTTTTTGTCAGATGTTTCTATGGTATACTGAAGTATAATCACAAGCACTACATAATTGTCAAAGGCTTTTATTGACCATTACATTGCGTTTATTCAAAGAGTCAATATTTGCAGTGTTGGACCTTCTTTTTCAAGACCTCTGCAATTTGCACTGGCATGCTGTCAATCAACAATGACTGATGGCAGTCTATTCTTGCATAATCAGTGATTGGAGTTTGTCAGAATTTGTGAATTTAGTTATCCACCCACCTCCTGAGGATTGACCACAACTTCTCAATGGGCTTAAGATCTGGGAAGTTTCCTGGCCATGGACCCAAAATGTTGATGTTTTGTTCCCCGAGCCACTTAGTTATCACTTTTGCCTTATGGCATGGTGCTCCATCATGCTGGAAAAGGCACTGTTCATCACCAAACTATACATGGATGGCTGGAAGAAGTTGCTCTCAGGGGACGTTTTGGTACCATTCTTCATTCATGGCTGTGTTCCTAGGCAAAATTCTGAGTGAGCCCACTTCCTTGGCTGAGAAGCAACCCCACACATGAACGGTCTCAGGATGCTTTACTGTTGGCATGACACAGGACTGATGGTAGCGCTCACCTTTTCTCCTCCGGACAGTCTTTTTTCCAGATGCCCCAAACAATCTGAATGGGGATTCATCAGAGAAAATGACTTTACCCCAGTCCTCAGCGGTCCAATCCCCGTACCTTTTGCAGAATATCAGTCTGTCCCTGATGTTCTACTTGGAGAGTGGTGGCTTGAAGTTCATCTTGAAGTTCTTGATGATCCAATAAATAGTTGATTTATGTGCAATCTTACTAGCAGCAATATCCTTGCCTGTGAAGCCCTTTTTGTGCAAAGCAATGATAATTTTACATGTTTTCTTGCAGGTAACCATGAGAACGGACAATGATTTCAAGCACTACCTTCCTTTTAAAGCATCCAGTTCATTTTCATGCCAAAGAGGGACTTTGAAATTAGTTGCAATTCATCTGATCACTCTTCATAACATTCTGGAGTATATGAAAATTGCCATCATAAAAACTGAGGGAGCAGACTTTGTGAAAATTTATATTTGTGTCATTCACAAAACTTTCGGTCATGGCTGTACTTACTCACACTCCCTTGCCTTTTCCATGCTAAAAAAGAAAAGTATGATCCATTTTTCAAAATTGAGTTCTCTCAAGTCCTCTTATTTCTTCCTCCTTGTCTTCATTTGCCATCCTTCTCTTGCTTCCTTCTGGATTCATGATGCCACTTGTAAAAAAGCAAAAAAAACAGAAAGTACTCTTTAGAGGTTTGTCCATTCTGGGCTGCTGTAGCAGTGGAACATGGCGGCTCCGTAGAGGTGGACCCGCTCCTTCTAAGCTTAGAAAACACAATGATTTTTTGTTACAGGTAATTATACACTAATGAACACATACTTATGAATATTATATTACATTTCCGGTAATAGATCCCCCTAAATCCTACATAGTGGGCCTTTAAATTTCTGCCTGCATATTATTGAACTTTCATGGATGTTTAAGGTCTTTTGTTATGGTCCTGTAGCTTTTTCCATTCCACTGTTGTTTAATAATGTTGTCCCTGAGAAGCAAGCTCCTTCACCTTCACCATGAGTGCTACTGGTTCCATGAAATTTTCCCAACCAATGCCAAATGCCTATTATAGTGACACCAGGTCCAAGTTGCTCAAGAGCATTTCTCAACGTTTATACAAAAAAATAACATTTCTTTGTTAAAGCTTATGAATACACACTTTTATTGCTCATATTTATTAGCACAAGGTTAAAAGACGTCATGTTTGTACATTTTAAGTGGATATATGCCCTAGAGGTATATTAAATAACATAAAAAGGGTGATTTGTGTATTTGACATGTCCACCCCTGCCATAGCCATTTGATAGCCATTTTCTGTTCTGAATATTAACCAAGAACCTTGGCTATGGATAAATAAAAAAGACATAAACCTGCCTGTGGTTTATTACCGGAACTGACCAATGTGGACAAAATGTTCACTGTATGGAGAATAAGGGTGCTGAAATAAATGAGACGAATACTGCAGTATGCAAAAGTTACTGCAGTACGCAGCATGGACTGTATATCTGCATTTCCAGACACAAACTTTTTCCAGCAGGAATGATTCACAGGGATCGACGGTGCAGTTTGAGAGCACACAGGAACAGCAAACAATCATCCCTGAAATCCTATAAAAGCGCAGAATGCTAGCCTGCTCTGCAGCTAAGACCTAACAATGCTTTTATCAGATCCCTTCACATTCAGTTATTTGCTTCAGGATGAAGAGAGACAACAGGAAGCTCCAACAACATCAGAAGAAAATTCTGCCAAACATGCACTATCCAGCAAGTCCTGAGGGGAAAATATAGTTACTAATAGAACAATAGCTTCTTTTTTTTTTTGCAAAATGTTGTATAATCGCAAATTTGTCTCTGATATAGGTTTTGCTGCTCTATTATGCCTCATATTCTGTATTACACTCAAAATCCATGACAGAAGCACACTAGAAAACTCCTTGTACCAACATTCAGCAATAATGTAATGAAGTTGTCAGAAATGTACAGCACTGAGAGTGATTAAAACCAAGAGCCGATTGGTGCATGTGGCTGTATTGATTCCTGCAAGCAAGATTAATATAAAATCAAATGTCCATTATGCACGATTCACCTTAATGACTATTGACATTCAGCATGAGACCTGTCATATTAAAAATGCACAGCAAGTGTTTTAAACACAGTGGTGCTTGAAACCCTTTAGAATTTTATTTCTGCATGAATACGACCTATATGTAATGTTGGATCATTTTCCTCAATAAATAAACAACCATTGTTTAATTGGGTTCTCTTTACCTACTTTTAAGACTTGTGTGAAAATCTGATGATGTTTCAGGTCGTATTTATGCATAAATATAGAAAATTCTAAAGCATTAAACACCATGATGCATGATGAGTTCCTGGAACCTAGGATACGTTGGGATGTTTTCCTGATTTCCTGGAAATTAGGATGTTGTCTTTTCCTTGAAGACCTGAAACTTGCCTTATGATCTAAATCCTGATCTAGAAATTATTATTAAGCATAGTTATGGAATAAATTTGAAATAAAACAGGACAGGGCATGCTGTCATAGGAAAATAAATCAATAATGGGGTGATGTGATGGAGTCCAATGTGAAGCAGAGTTACTGATGCCAGCCCAAACCTGATTTAATGTCCAATAATAGGTCATCGTGAGGCATCTAAATCCTCTAATACGACAGCAATTTACCAACAAATATTTCTTATTTTAGTTTCTTAATTAAAGAATGTCATGTCATGTTTTTTACTCATCTGTAGTTACATTTAATGTTGTGGAACCTCTGCAAAACAAGTTAGTTCCTGTTATCACTTAGATTATTGGCACCACAAACAGCCAGCACCTCACCAGTCTCTATTTCTTCTCTCTTTTAAAATTAACGAGACAAAAATTCAGGATGTCATGTCAAAGCAAAGTACAAACTCCCCTGTCCTGAAGACTTTCCCGTGTTGGAGATCTCAAGGTTACAGCTTTACCTCTGACTGTTGCAAAGCTCTGACCTCCTTCCAAAATGCTAAATAAACGTTTCCTAAGAGAAAATATGACAATAGCAATGTTACGGCCATTTTCTAATCTGCTTGTAGAGCATTCATCATTTCCATGTTGGAAGTTCTCGCAATAGAAACAATAACACATTGATATAAACATGGCAGCTGGAACCATGAGCCATGCTGTTACAGAAAGTTAATCAACAAGCACTGATAAATATTCCTAAATTTATTACATCTATTAAATATTTTTGAGGTGAAATGAGGTGGAATGAAACCAAAGTTATATATATTCTATAGTTTTTTTCTATCATTATCATTTTGTTGCAATTACTACAGCTATATCCATATTCTTAATATTCTCTATTACCACAATGCCAAATGAAAAATGCCAGCGAAGCCATGCTAGAGAAATCATGATTTACCAATTAAGGGCAGTGTGCTTTCCAAAACACTGAGCAGAAAACAAACGTCAGTGCTTCAGTGGGCAAACTATGCATAGCTCAATCTAGCATCTGTTTGCCTAAACTCCTGTCATGTCTCCAGTCACGTCTGGAGGTCTCCATTTGAATTAAAAGTTGCCTCAGTGGCAAAAATTGGCATGTGCTTGCACCTCAGGAAGTGAACAAACACACCGAAATGGTTTGGTTGTGCAGTAATCGTTGTGAAGGGTGTATGAGCTCAATGGCATCGTGTACAAAATCCACAAAACACAAAATACACTGGCTACAGGAAACATTGTTGCTCTGGAGGGCTTTTGCTTTTTTTAATTGGAGCGAAACCATGGAAGATTTTACATTTTCCTAATTATGGATGCAGGAGATGATGTAGTGGCACAGTGATCAAGACTTTGGGCTACTGATCAGAAAATCTTGAGTTCAGATCCCAGCACTGCCAAATTGCAACTATTGGGCCTTGAACTCCTCAACTGCTCAGTTGTTCTGTAAGACACTATCAATAAAAAGCATCAGCTAAATAAATAATATGCAAATGTTAAATGTAAATCTATGCAAATTGTGCTGCTGGTGCTTTTGATACTTATACAAAGGCATCAAAAGCACCAGCAGAACATCATACAACCGGCAAGCTAATTAACTCGCCTGTTGTATGATGTGCCTCTGGTTTGGACAACATCAATCTACATAATATTTCAAGGTAGACACAAATTAAGAACAATGTAAAGCAAAAATTATTTTAATGTCAGCCCAGTAAAACGATATCAAATGCATGGATGAATCCAATACAATAATCAACCCTATAAGCTCAAACAGCAAAACAGAAAAAAAAAAAAACAACCACAAAATAAAAAGGTTTTGTGCGCCTCATCGATTGACTTGAGTAGAGCTGGTTTTCCTGGACATCACGGCCAAGTACCAATAAATAAACAAACTCTGTCTATTTGACTCCATATAGTCCACACAGTCCATATACAAAATACTGTGCACCCTGTAACCATTAAAAAGGAGAAAATTAACAATGAGGGACTAATATATTATAATGTGGCTTCCCCTAAACTGTATAACTATAAATTAAATATAGAACATTATGAGGAAGACATTTAAATGGTAAAATGCTACCCTTTAAATGGAAGAAAAGGCTTATTTATGTTATTTGACTTTATATGAGAAGCATCATGATAACTAATTAGATAAAATGATTTAGTATGGTGCAATATGAATTAAGAAAGTAGAAAATATTTATTTGAAATTTGATCAGAAAGTGTACAGAAAAATGTGAAATGTTTGCATCTTTAAAGAATATGCATGTCTGTTGGTTCTGTATAAACTTTACATTTGCATTTAGAAATGAAATAAATGGGTTTTTTTCCAGTTGATTTTTCTTTAAATTAATTTGTTATTCAGGGCTATGTTAGATGGCATACCCAACATAATGAGGGAATGAAAAATGAAAATGAAAGAGAAGGGAATGGACAGGTTTGTTGCCTGGATGATTATGCTGGCATGCAAATATGGCTTGACGTGTCAGCACAGCTCTCGATGTTTTCCCATAGCAAGCAGATCTTTGTTTTTTCCTTTGCCAAGCTGCAAGCCAAGGAGATTCACACATTTGTTACCCTACAGCTATGTGCTTGGGATTGAAAATGGGAAAATTTGACATTAGCCAGCACATGAAAGTGTTGATCACTAAAGATCTCTTAAGGCAGGCTGTTCTGACTTGGAAGTGCAATGTTCTTGGAGGTAGTCTTTATTGCAGTTGATTTATGGTGTAATTTACCATCAAAACGACCCATGTTCCCAGTCCAAACACAGCAGTGGTACCACATCCACATCCACACTGATACAATCAAAGGACACCTCAATAATCGAGAGGAGAACAAAAGGTTCCAGCAAAGGTCTTCAGGACCTGATTTTCTGGTAGGTGAAACACCTCTGGCAGACATTTCAGACATTTCATCAAGTGATGGCTAGTGAAGCCTGCTCATAAGTATCATAATCTTTGCCCCATGTGTCCACCCAGACGGTGAGGTGAGACAAATACATTGCCATGACAGTCAATTCAGCCCATCCTTGATAAGCAAATATTCAAGAAAAGGACCTCAGGAGTTCAGGAAGTCGTTCCAACCATGAGGGAATAGTGATATTGCAACAATGATCACCCAGTAGTGATAATAATGCTTTTATTTTGATCTCTTTGAATTGAACCCAGTCAGATTGGTGATGGAGCACCTTAGAGCAACTCTAGGAATTCAAAGGAATAACAACAAAGGAAAAAAGACTAAACACGTTCCTGTGGGCCCTATTGCATGCAACGGTGTTGCAGGGACATCATGGGTTGTTGTCATGAGTGCAAGCACCAGGAGAGTCTTTGTGGGCTAGAATGGTACCGAATGTGCGGCGAGGTTCCCCAGGGTGACTGCATGGCTCTAGGACCCTCCTCGGTCAGAGTATACATTGATTCCACTCGTGTCTTACCTGCAACCCACCATCTGTCCTTGCAGTAATCTTGCTCTTGGGACACTGACGATCCTTGGTGATCCTCCTCTTCTGGCTTCTGACACATCGCAGAGAGCATGGTTGATTTGCCTCCACCAGATTGGCCTTGCTTTGCAAAATTTGCTTACATTGTAGGTCCACTTGTTATAAAGGACACTGGCAGTGGTTACACCTACTCAGGCTAGGATCTAACCTTTAAGCATGTTGTAGTCAGCTGTGTCCACAGCTAACACATTATAAAAGTCCACCTCAGTGATACAGAGAGCAAGGGTTCCTGTCCAGCCATCTGTATCCCATTATTTGTTCTCAATGATGAGCAGACCAAGGCTTCCACATTATCCGCAGCCATCATTTTTAGCTGGGCAAGTGTGGATGTCCTTTCACCTAGTCTTCACCATGTCCTTTGTGAGAGACATCAGGCTCCATAATGATTGTCTGCATATGTACTGACCCCCAAGGATATGTTTAGTAACTGGGTCCATTTTTTATCCTGCAACACTGTGCCACAGAAGGGGAGAGGGAGATATATTAAGCACAACTTTATCCCTTCCTCTGGCAGTGTTGTTCTGCTCTCTGTACCAGTGTGGTATGGTATAGGCCCAAGGGCATAATGTGAAAACAAAACACACTGACTGTAATGGATACTTGAGCCCTGAAGGGTTTTTTCCATTACTTATTGCAGGAGAAATGAAAAGGGAAGGAAATGTGTGTTGGTATGCAGGGACGCTGTGACGTGAAGTATCCTTACTATGCTTGTGTGTGTTTGTGTGCTTGCACCATGCTTGGGTAGCTGGAGATTCAGTAGCAAACTGGAGGTCACAAGGAATCTGAGATGAGAAAAATAAAGTAGCATCTTTCACAGTATTTTGTTATTCCAACTCATACAGTTTCTCTGGCATCTCCCTAGGCAAACAGACTTAATGTTTTGTCCCTGGTGAGCTTCCAACCAGGGCTTGATGGTCTCATTGGCCTCCAGCAATTTGTATTTGGGACAGATGCAACCCTGAGAACATTTGAACATATCATTATTTTGGTTGCTTGAATGGTGTCACTGTCCATGGGGATAAATTAATGCTGCCACAATCTGTTCTACCCTAATGGCCTGACATATAATCCAACCTCTGGGAAATGGTATATGTACAGAAATATTGTCGTGGCCACATGATTGCACTTATGTAGTCATTTCTGTGAGTAAATATTATGAATTATTATAATAAAGGGTGAGTTTTTATCTTTCATTTGTTAATTTGGTCAGTTTTCAGTTAAAAATCTCATCTTCTACACTGACTATATCTCAATGGCTACCTAACTATTAAGTTATTTTGGTATGTTCATTTCCTGCTTTGCCACACCACATTAAAACCTACACGTGCACCTGTGTTCTCATTTCTCCAGAGATGCTTATAGGTCACCAGAGATCTCACAAGAGCCATGGCAATACTACCCAACTGTAATTGGATTCCAAGCAATGCTCAAAGCTGTTTTGATTAAATATTGAGAGGAGAGAGACAGAAAGAGAAAGAGGGAGGATATACTACTTACCTTATAATGGATAGATTGTATAGGAGGAATCTCTTGAGAATTCCTTTCTTGATTCAGAGCTTGTAGAAGAGGTGAATACTAAAAAGGTAAAAATAAATAAATAAATAAATAAATAAATAAATATTGGCAGCCTCACAATAGTTGGTTAATAGAAAAATAATGTTACATGTTGCAAAGCAGATTATAGTAGCATATATATATATATATACACATATATACATACATTTATATTTATATAGCCTCAGTTCTTCATCCCATGGATTCCAGAAGATGTTGGAAACATTCCTTGGTGATTTTGGTCTATGTTGACATCATGCATCATGAATTTCTTGATGCACTTTCATGCTATGAATCTCCTGTTCTACATCCCAAAAGTGTTCTACTGGATTTAGATTGGATGCCTGGGAAACAGAAAATGCCAGATCAGCAGCTAAAGAAATACTCAAACCAGCCCGTCTGGCACCAACAATCATGCCACAGTCAAAACTGCTGAAACGATATTTTACCCATTCTGATGGTTGATGTGAACATTGATTTGAAGCTGCTGGCCCATATCTACATGATTTTATGCATTGCACTACTGCTACATGATTGGCTGATTAGATAATTGTATGAATCAATAGGTGTACAGGTGTTCCTGATAAAGTGTTCATTGAGTGTATTTAACATCACATGCAATCGCAACTGAACATTCTTTGAACAGAACAGAGCTTTCATATTCTAAAACAAAGATAGGTACTGTAGTACCCTAACTACTTATTGTGTTCTCAGTGAAATAAATCTAAGTCAAATCTGTTGTCAAACTAAGCTTACCCTCTGCACTGCAGTAACAGACAGGTCAATCTAATCAGCAGTGAGCCAGTAAATGTAAATGTTTCATCATGAATCCGTCAGCAAAGAGACCTATGCGAGCTATCACATAATGTTTAACACATCCATTCAGCCTTGTTTAGCATATCTGGTTTTTTGCATGTTGGAAAGTTTTAAATTCTCTTGACAAATCAAGCAGATTATACAGTAAATCATAAGACTTCCAAGAGAGTAAAACATGTAATATCTTAGGCTGTGAAGGGTTGTCATTTATTTGCTTTCCACTGCCTGTTGGATCTAACTACAGAGACCACACGGCACGCTCTGCTTACAGAGGAATCCGCGAATTTTTCAAATATTCTACATAATACACCTGTTGAGTAGTAAACCAAGATATTCAGACCACATATGATAATTACTTAATTAAAATGTAAATAAATCAGATTCATAAAGACTTTTAACGAAGTTAAAATTACATAGAAGATTCAGCACACACCTTTAGCTTAGATAACAAACAAAATTGAAGAAGTTAAAAAGAAAAAAAAAAAACTTATGCCAGACGTTCAATCTCTGGGAAAAGCAGTATTCCCCTTGACAAAACAGCTGTTCTGCTACGTTATGAGGTCACATGTCTGCCTGAGGTTTTAATTATGTAGTGCTATGATAATGTCCCTAATGAAATGAAGAAAGTTGGCATTACTTTGTTCTGCTTCATTAAACATCTATAGTTATTGTGCTTTACTATGGCTGAGAATGACAATAGTTAAAAGACAAATCATCAGACAAACTTATGGAAGGACTCAAGCATCAGGTAAACAGAGCAATGGAGGGCAACCAAAATCAACATGAGAGGCAGAAGCAAAAATATCAAAATCAAAAATATCAAAAATATAAAATAAATAAAAATTTTAAAAAATGGATTGACGCAAATGAGGGTTAACAGAAAACTGGTAAGTTTAATAGGCAGGTGAGTGAGAGAAATAATGTCCGGGCTGGACTGGATTGTGGATTTGGAATGACTCCTGGATTGGAGGTGGATTCGGATGTGACACTCTCCAACTTCCTCACAAAAATACCATATTGCGCATCACGTAGTATACAAAATGATGCATGTTTTTATTTCTTCATGCCCAGACTACTGTAATCCTTTGTTTATCTGTCTGTTTGTACAAGCTGTTGCAAAGCTTTGCTGCAAGAGCCCAAAGAGAGTCCCATGCCATTTAAAATCATGTTTTATATATATTACTTAGTAATTTTGGAATTTTTTTGTCAAAGAGACTTATTTTAATTTGTTTCTTACCTCCAAGATCCATGGCTAAATTGGGAAGAAAAATTACAATTCCAAATCCATCAATCCATAAAACCAAATTCCAACTTTTGTTGTTGTTATTTTGTTCACAGAATAAACTTTGAAAGGTTTTGCATCTGTATTTGCTGATTTTAAGGTTATTTTTTTAAAGGTAACTTTAACTTATTCAAAACAAAATATGTATAGAGTCTTTGTAAGTTAAATGTAGGAGGCTGTTAAACAGTTTTTTTTCTTTATATATA
>JAQQZX010000014.1:17416790-17427484 GCA_030068355.1 Notoglanidium maculatum | reverse complement strand
ACACCATACACAAACACACACTCCAACCAAAACACACACGCACATGCATGCGCGCGCACACACACACACACACACACCATACACAAACACACACTCCAACCAAAACACGCACATGCATGCGCACACACACACACACACACACACACACACACACACACACACACACTCCATCCACAAACACACTCCAGCCAATTCCACAAAAATGGACTGTCAAAGATTCACAATGTTGGGTTCAAGATTAAATTTTTTTCCACAAAAATTTATTACCAAAAAATGCAACATTTCGTTTCCTATCCTTTGTCAATTTAAATATTCTTTTTGTTTGATAGAAAAAATATACTTTTGTTTCATTTTCTTAATAACCAACAATAATTATTTATAAACATTTGTAAAGGTTGGTATAATAGCCTATTATTTAAAATATTCCTTTAAATAAAAATGCAAAAGGTTAATTAGAAATTAGTTTCAAATTGTCATAAATTTGTATTGTGATTTATCGATGCACAAAATATCGTTACACGCTTAATTATCAGGGGTGTCCACATACTTTTGGCCACATAGTGTATATTTTCACTATTGTGTATGTATTTTTTGTATGTAATATAATTTATTATGCATTCATACTGATGAGGTTTTGTTTGTGTTCGTGTGTGTACAGGGATTTCTCCCCTGCTCTGTTTAACAGTGTACCCATCCTGCCTGGCTCGTCAGTCACTCAGCTTTCGTCCGACTCCAACACTTCTCTCAGCCTGAGAGTCACACATGACCCACCGGCTCCGTCCCAAACAAAACCCACTCAGGAAACAGCGGCCGCGTCCCAATCCAAGAGCACCATTGACAACAAGGACGGGTTTGTGTTCCTGTCCTGCTGCATTCAAGACCCAATGGGTGCTCTGGATTCCTGGTGAGTGTAATCTGTTTCACTTCCTGTCTCATTTCCTGTTTCTCTCTCCGGTTGTTCTTCAGCTCCAACACTTTGAAGTCTCCTCTGCTGCTCACTGCAGCCTCCAAGATCGAGCCTATGAAGGCCCTGGACTCACGCTTCACTGAGAGGTCAAAGGTCACACCGGGGGTCAGCAGTTCACCTGCCTCTGTAAGCACTGCACCTGTAGACAGGTAACAATGATGTCACTGCTCTTTTACCTTTATAAAGGTGCTCCAATGTGATTCAGGATTGTGTGTGTGTGTTAAGGGTGGGAGCTTGGAATTATTTTGCAATAATAGTCTGTAAAGTTATGAAAAATGTTAATATTTTTATAACACTGAAGAAATTTCCTGGAGTCTGCTGTGTGAAAAGATTTTTATTAATATAATTAATGATGTTGCATCCATCAGGTTGAGCACATTTTACTGACATGTCAGAACAAATAAAGACCAAATAAAAGTGAAACACTCACTGTGTAAAACCCTGCGTATGTGTCACCATATGACATCAGTGATTAATCGCAAAATTCTCACACTGACAGAAAGATTTAAGTCTGAGAGTGAGCCCTGCTATGACGCTTGTCTACAGTCCACCAGTAGGAGGATGCCAAACTCACAGCACAGGAACAGATACGGTAGCGGCAGTGGGGAAACATAAATGAAACATGCTAATGGACAGAAAATTCTTATTACCTCAAGCTCACTGACGAATGTTAGTGTTTATGTGAACCCATTTACTGCTTAAGCTGATCATGCTGATTGATGATGTGAGCAGAACCTAGTTGTGTATTTTAATCAGGGGTCTATTGTTAGAAGATCTGACATGGAGACACATGCTATCACAATCTGTTATAGAATTCACAGCAGAAGTTATTAGTATTTCGTACAGTGTAGTAGTAATAGTAACAATAATACATTTTATTTTAATTGTAGCTTTCATGTCACTCAAGGTTACCTTACATAAAATCATTAATAGTACATAAAATACACACATAAAATGAGCATAAATCAGCAGTGAGATAAAGTAGGTATTGCAGAATAATGTGCAGTTGATGCTGTTAAAGTGAGTAAGCTAGTTTGCAAAGATTGGTTTTAAGAACAGTTTTGAATTCTGTAGTAGAGTTCAGTATGTGGATGTGAGGGGAAGTGAGTTTCAAAGTTTGGATGCAGCACAGGAGAAGCGAGGGGGTGGGAGCAGGAACAGGGTTCAAGGTAATTAAACTGATGAGATCCTCTCGGTTATTAGGTCGGATTTTGTGGTATCACATGGTGCTATCACCTTTGTTTTCCTGGTAGGTTGGTGTTGAATAGCACAGCTTTATGGTCTGAAACGGGTAGTGCGGCAGAAAAATCTTTAGGAAACATGTTGTTAGTGTTCTCAAAATGGATATTAAAATGCCCGATGAGGATAGGAAATATTGTGGGTGTATATATAAGGGTAGTATAATAGTAGTATATGGGAGTTCAATATTGAAAATATTTGATGGCTTTGGTGGTCTGAACAGAACAGAAATAACTGTGGGTGTAGACCCACAGAGCTTAACAGCCAGCAGTTCAAAGGAAGATTGATCAGGTACAGAGAGTGATAGTTTTGTATACTTAAAGAACGGTATTTGCATGCATAAACAAATCCCAGTGGAGCTAAATAATTATTTACACTGACATAAATAATTCAGTTTGTGATCCATGATGAAGTCATAGACTGGGGAGGGTTTGTTGGTCATTGATTGAATGTCATGGAGGGAAAATGTCTGACAATTCGTGTGCATGTATACAGCTTATTTAGCTAACAGTGTTAGCACACTGTGGTCTACACACTGGTCAGAGGTCACTGGTCTACAGACCAGAAGGAGCAGACAGTTCCAGTGTTGCCAGCACCAAAACTGAAATCGCGGCAAGATCCACGGTGGATGTACCTTGTGACGCCAGAGAAAAATATGTTAATGGAGCCCAAGATCTCTTGGAGGTTCATAGTGTGGCCGAAGTTGGTATAGTTCATCCAGTGAGTATCTCAGTTGGTTAGCGGTGGTGATTGAGGATAGCATGAGATATCCACAGCAGCATTTTGAGGTTTACCATAATTTCAGCTAGATCCAGCATTTGGTAAAACAAGTGAGCAATGCTCCAAATCAGCAGTGGTAGCCAAATGCACTAGCTCTCACCCAAATGGAAGAGGAGTGACCATTGTGACAAGGAATCAAACACTGCAGAAATCACACAGAAAAAAACTAGATTAAATCACCTTTCTCTCTGTAACCCCTCCCCAGGCTGAAGGATGGCAGCAGCGGAAGGACTGAAGCACTGAAAGACTGGAAGGCAAGAGAGGACTCGAGCAGCGACAGTGAGGATAAGGTGGTGCAGAAGGCAACACCCCCTCTGGCCAAGCGCAGAAACGACATGGACGGAGGAGAAGTGGTGGAGAAACGGAAGAAGGGACGACCCAGGAAGGACTCCAAACTGATGATGAGTGTACCCCAGGTGTACACACAGGTACATGCGCACTTTTTAACAATTTATTTATTATTATTCCCTCAGTAGTACTGTAATGCATGATTACAATAATTATTATTCATAAATAATCAGCCCAACACCAAATGCAGATTGGGGTCATAGGTGTGCCATTCTGGAGAGGGCAGTCAGTAATCTCCACCATCCTTTGACTGATATTCACAACCGTGTGTTAAGGGCTTGGCCGCGCCACTCTGTAGTGTTGTTGAACCAGGCTTTGTGCTGTTGTCCTCTTTGGTACTTGCTCTCTACTGTGCTCTGGAGAATGGTCTTGGTCAGAGAGTCATAGCAATTAACATCGCCAAACAATACAAGCTTGCAGCACCTCATAGTGGCCAATAGTGTCAGTAGATGATGTTGACTTTTGTCATGGTAGACGAGGCCAGGGTGAGTCTTGTTTTGTTCTTTTTTTGTTGAGCTGCGATAACGGTCCCCAAGTATTCCAAACTGTCCACTTAAAGTTTTTGTCCATTCAGCATGATTATGGTTGCTGCCTGTTTGTTGGTGCTGTCGACAAGGACTTTGATTTTCTCTGTGCTGATTTCCATTCCAGAGACTTCTGTTGCAATTTCTATTCTGGTGGTGAGATTTTGAAGCCCTTCCTTACTGCCTCAGTATCATGAGCAAATTTGAGGTTGCAGAGTGGGCATGCACTGTTGGCTATGGACAGTTGGAAGCTAGACATTGTCTCTGTCATGGTGTTTTGTGTTTTCCAAGATGATGTTGATGAAGGATTGTGTCCATTCTTTTGGTCACTGCTTGCTTTCCCGAATCCTCTAGCAGATGATATTTAGAGCCTTTATGAGTTCTGGGCCTCCATACTTCAGGAGTTCTGCTCTGCTTAAGTACATTCCTTCCTGAAGTATTGGTGCATCCCCTGTCTCACCTTTGGTGTTGGACATGTTGTCCAGGAAGCTGATGTCTGGTCTCAGGTCGTAGTTGTACAATTCTTGGCTGTACTTGGTCCAGCTTCTTAAGACGTCTGTCTCATCAGTGAGAAGGGTGCTATTCTTATCTTCAGTAGCTAAGGTTCTTGCTTGCTGTGTACCTAACGGTGTTTTGAGGGTGTCAAACACTATCTTGCCATTGCACTCTCTCATCCCTTTGTCAGTGTTTTTTCATTGGCTGATAATCCAGTTCTCTTTGGCTTCTTTCACTTTGGCTTTGATGTTATTGTTGACTGTTATATTGTTGAGCTGCTGCAGGGTTTGTTTTCTCCTTGCACTCCCTTTTATCATCACACAGGTCCAGGATGGGATCAGTGACCTATGGCTTATCGTTCTGTCTTCTCTTCCCAAGAATCCCTGTTGCTGTCTCTTGTAGCACTTCTTTGATGATGTGTGAGGATGGTAACATGTAGAAGGTTGAGTGCAGCAAACCTCCTCCCTACTGTTACCTTAAATATTTCAGCAACCTCTGGGTCTTTTAGCTTCTCGATGTTGAATCTGATGCGAGGGCTGTTTCGCTTGTTCTTTTTCAGCCTGAGTTTTAGTGTCATCAGAACAATGTCATGATTACTCTGATGTCGGATGTTGCTGGTTTTGGTTTTGTTGATGCTGTACTTGAATCTGCAGGGGAATTAAGTCAATCTGGTTGTGTGCCTTGCCATTGAGGGCATACCATGTTGTTCTTCTGGACGTCTTGTATGAGAACAGTGTGTTGGCCAGGGTGAGCTGCTGGTAAAGGTTTTTGGTCTCCCCCAATTCAAAACATCCAATTGTTCTTGCCCATTGGCCATATACGCATATGTACATCCATAACGTGGACTGAGACTCCAGGAGTCCTTACCTATTTTGGTATTCCATTCATCCATGGCAATGAGGTCTTTCTTTCTTTAATCTCTTTAATGGTCTCTTCTAGCTTCATAAAATTCTTCCACTGACTCTCATACCTTATGATCCTCCTCTGTAATGGTCTCAGCAAATCCTGTCCATCTGGCTAGCCCAAAGATATCCCACTTCTGGCAAGCTTATGGATAGGTTCTTTCCTCTTTCCGCATGCATACAGAATGCATACATTGCACGTCCCAGTGACTGTATTGCCCATGGAAATCCCGATTATTGATGTTGATTTTGCTTGTGCCCCTGTAGCATACTTCACACTTCAACTGACCTGCAGCACTGCAGCAGGAAGAGTGGTCATTGGTGAACCAGGCTTCGACTGATCCAAAATGGTTCCAAAATCTGATGTTTTATTCATTGTGGAAGTTCCTTGGGCTTGGAATTATTTGCGGGGACCCATCTCCTCTCCAAGACTGATTTTTCCTCAGGGTTTGCTCCCAAAGGTGGGCCATCAACCAAGCCTAATGAGCTCCATCTGCCTGGTACCAGTGCCTTTAGGTTGGCACTGGGGTTCAGTCGGCATACCAGTTCATCCCAAAGGTGTTCAGTGGGGTTGGATTTTGGACACTCGAATTCTTCTACTCCTAACTTAACACACCATGACTTCATGGAGCTGGCTTTGTGCACAGGGGCATTGTCAAGCTGGAACAGGTTTGGGCCTCTTAGTTCCAGTGAAGGGTAATCGTGATGCTACAGCACACAGAGACATTATACACATTTGTGAGCTTCCACCTTCTTGGTAACAGTTTGGGGAAGAACCACATATGGGTGTGATGGTCAGGGGTGCACATTTGTCATCATAGCCATGTACACAGCGAGCTGACGAATCATTTTTCCTGGATCCATGGTGCAAGATACTTGTATGACATACACAGTGTTGACAAGACATAACTAAAGTGGAATAAGAATAAGAAGCATTCAGCTTATCAATCAGCTGTTTGGGATGATTGTGGTTAATTCTGAACTGCAATCTATGAACAATATTCTGATATATGTATTCTTCTTGTCAAGGTGGGTTACTGCCAGATGAAGAGCATGCAAGATTGCACCTTCTGTGGAATGGTTGGGGAAGTACACAAACTGCAGAGGGGCTAGTCTGGTGGGAAGTCTGGTCCTGATGTGACTCATGACCAGCTGCTCAGTGCACTTTTTGATGATTAGTGTGGGTGCTGTGGGGCAGTGGTCAATGAGGCTTGACACAGTGGACTTCTACAGTACTGGTATGGTGGAAGCCTTGAAGAATTGTGAGACAGCTGCTTGATTCTTAGAGATGTTATGGATGCCAATCTGTTGGTCCGCAGTCTTTGAGGACTCAAACAGGTAGGTCATCTTGTCCTGCAGGAAGGGTTGATTCTCGAGAGTGTCTTCCTCATGTGCATTGAACCATACGTAGAAGAACTTGAGTGTATGGATGTGTTGGCAACACATGCTGGAGTGTTGTAGTCCCTGAAGGCCAAGTTGCCTTGCAACATGTGCCACACATCTCTGGTGCTGATAATGTGGCCGGTGATTTTCTATTTGGTTGGTTACACTTTGCCAGCCTGATGCTGCAGGAAGTTGATTCCTTCTGTCCTGATCGCTGCTTCCGCTCCTGGTCTAAATGTGACATCCCATGTTCTCATCAGTTTGTGGACCTCAGCTGTAAACCATGTGACAATGTGTCACTTGTGGTTTTTGTGACCTCGTCATTTGACTTGTTGATGTCGTCAGTCACTGTAGCTGCATATTTATTTATATTGGTAAGGTGACTTGTGGAAACTGCTTCTCTGAAGATATTCCAGTATGTGAATTTGAAGCAGTCCTGGAGTGCAGAGGTAGCTCCCTCTGGAAATATTCTGATTCTAGTTTAGTTTGTTTGTGGAGAGATGTGAAAGCTGGAGTTACCAAGACTGAAACATGGTCTGAGAGTCCGATGTGGGGACAGGGTGTAGCTTTGAAGGAGTATTTGTTATTTGTATAAACAAGTCTGGTGTGTTCGCTCTGCTTGTCATAGTACTGAAATGATGAACTAACTGCTACTTCTATAATTGCAGAGACTTAGCAGTATTTCGGCTAGCTGTTTAGCTTTCTTTCTGGCCAAGCCACCAATGACGGCTGCTGTATATGAAAAACAAAAGAGTGCACCAATAGCCAAGTTCTGTTATTCAAGAGTGGTTGGCACTTGGTAAGATTGGTCATAAGGCTCCCTTAAGGTTATAGCCAAAGGTGCAGCCTGCCTCTATAACAAATACGTGTCTAGACTATTCATGTACAACAACAACAATCTGCATATTAACAGAGAAACTTGCAAATGTTAATGAAGCTTTGTTACAAAGGTGGAGCTTGGAAGATCTGACAGAGGAATTGTATTGTATTGTGTTTGTTTTAGACTCTGGTCCCAATGGAAAAGGACACATCACGTTTATCAGCTCCTGTAGCAGTGATTAAACTCTCCACACCTGCTGTACAGAAATCATTCAGCACACAGGTGACCACACACACACACACGTACTATATTATCTCAAGTAAGTGTCCTAATCTGTCCTACAATGTTCACTGGACAATAACATTGTGTGTGTGTGCGTGTGTGTGTGTGTGTGTGCGCACGTGCATATCTGCATGCGTGTAGGTGGGCTCGGACCCCGTCGTGTATCTGGAAGTGGAGAACGAGGTGTGTGTGGTTGCTGGGTCTCGTATTAGTCAGCTCCGCTTCAACACAAATGGCCGGGAGTGGAACACGGTTCTGACCAGCCGCATTGTCATGGCAACGGCAAGCAGGTACAGACAGACAGAGAGACACGCACACAAAATCCTGCTCTATTTGTTTCTTAACGTCATGTCCTCCTCTTTTGTTTCTGTAGTGACGTGGTTGCTGTGGTGTGTGAGGACCGGACCCTGTCAGTATTCTCTGCATGTGGGCGGAGACTTGTCCCACCAGTTATGCTCTCTGGGCCAATCACAGCTCTGCACTGCTCCGCCTACTTTGTGATGGCACTGACTGCATCAGCCACACTGTCTGTCTGGTACTGGCCCCGCTCACTTTAGCATGATATCACAGCACTGATATTAACAGTAATGAGTGTAGTTTGGACTGTGATAGGCTTTGTCTTATCACACACTTTAAAAGTGTTTAGGACACATCCTAATGAAAAACAAGTGTGTTGCTACAGTCTGTGTATAATGGGGATGGAGCCTTAAAATGGCTGACATTTAGATACAGCCTTAATGTTTTTACAGATGTGTGTTTTTAATCTCACAATAAAGTGTGGGTATGCATGTGTGTTCCAGGGATGTTCAGAAGCAAGTATCTCTGGTCAAAAATGAATCTTTGAACTCTCTTTTATCAGGTGAACTTCACACAAATGACAATTCCAACCTGTCTGCCTTTCTCAATTTGTCTCTGTGTATTTGCCTCTTTCTCTCTCTCTCTCTCTCTCTCTCTCTCTCATGCCTTCCTGTCTGTCTCTAACTGTATGTGTCTCACACTCTTTGCATCTGCTTAACACTTGTCAGTCACTCTGTCTCACAGGCTCTGATACAGTAGTGTTCTCCATGTTAACGGATCACGGTGTTCCTGTAGTCGCTCTGTCCAATGGCCGGTCCTACAGCTTCAGCTCTGCAATGGAGACATGGTGAGACGTACATATACACTCACACACACACACACACACACACACACACACACGTACTTCTGTCTTTGTGAGGACACTCATTGCCATAATTAATTCCCTAGCCCCTTACCCTAACCATCACAATTAAAGCTAAACCTAATTCTAACCATAACACTTAAACCAAGTCTTAACCCTCAAACAGCCCTTTGAAGAAGTGAGGACACATATTTAAATGTGTCCGCGTGCAGACACACACACACACACACACACACACACACACACACACACACACACACACACAGTGACTTGCCTGAGATAGAGCTGAAGCTGTTTTTTTTTGTGTGTGTGTGTGTGACTCGCTCTCTGTCTGTGTGTCAGGAATCTGATCGTGGATAAGCAGGACTCTCTGATTCAGTGTGCAGATTTCAGTAGCTGTGTTAGTTCCCATGATGCACTGGGCTGCACCGGACCTCTCGCCACCACTCAGGGACGGAACCTGAGGTACGAACGCTCTCATTGGCCAGCGACCTTTTGATAGGCTCTGTGATTGGACAATTTATATTATCCTGTTAATCTGTCTCTGTCTCTCTCTCTCTCAGTGCAGGACGGTTAGCATCTCGTCTCTCATCCACTCCTCATCATGTTCAGCAGGTGATGACTTTGTCCTTCCTGGAGAATCAGCTCTCTTCCGCGCTCATCCTCCACTCTGCTAATGAGTACAGACACTGGCTGCTCATATACACCCGCTTCCTTGTCAACGAGGGTGAGGAACGGAGTGATTCTGGGAGATTCTCCTAGAAAGATAGTAATGATGGAGAATGATGAAAAGAGGGATGCTAAGAGGGAAATAAGGACAGATGTGTTGATATGTATGGGATAAGTATTCATATGTAGGGATGAACGTATGATGGAGACAGGTTAAAGGAAGTGTGGAAGATGAACAGATGTTTATGAAGGGAGGATACAGGCAAGTCAGATGGAGGGATGAGTGACCGATGACGGGAAGAATGAGAATAGAGGAACATGATAGAAGGATGGCAGGAGGGATGATGGAGAGATAATAAATGCACAACATGTCAACAAGAAGTCTTTAAAGTCATTAAATCATATAAACATATAGTAATTTTTTTATTCACTCTCAAACTGTTCGATTTAAAATGTTAATGAATTAAGTGAGGACTCTAGGATGTATATGTGCAAGTACGTGTATTTGTTCAATAAACATTGAAGCATCTCTCTTGTACACGTTTGTTTGTGTGTCTAGGTTTTGAGCAGCGGTTGAGGGAACTGTGTAAGGATTTATTGGGGCCGGTTCATAAATCCAGCAGCAGTGCATGGGAATCATCAGTGCTGGTAAGTTTATTGGAGTAAGAGAAACAGCGCCACTGTGTGGTTAAACACTGAGCAGCAGACCTGTTGAGATAAAATAAACTGCCCTGGGGTTTGACAATAACAAATGAGGTGAAGAAACATAATGAGCTGCAGAATTTATTATTTTCACAGCCAGTGCAGTTTTTAACACATGGTGGTGCTCTTTCACTTGCTCACAGCTGTTCATAAACCATAAATATCCAATAATCCATAAATATTTGGTCATTGACAAAATTGTTATCTTAGCTGTCTACCACAGTATATTGTAGTTTAGATTAAGTACAATCTAACAATTGTAATGGCTAACAATCATAAATTAAATTGTCAATTTTTCAATTTAATTCAATTCAATTTATTTGTATAGCGCTTTTAACAACAGGCATAACATTGTCACAAAGCAGCTTCACAAAAGTATATAAATTCTGAATATAAACTTATGAATCTATACATTTATCTATAT
>JAQQZX010000014.1:17247720-17259929 GCA_030068355.1 Notoglanidium maculatum | reverse complement strand
TATCTACTTTTAGGACTTGTGTGAAAATCTGATGATGTTTTAGGTCATATTTATGCAGAAATATAGAAAATTCTAAACGGTTCACAACCTTTCAAGCACAACTGTACAAGTGTATATAGTGTGTGCGTGTGTGTGAGCATGTGTGTATGCATGCGCATGTGCATGTTTTCTCATGTGTGTGTTAATACTGCCGAGCACAAAATGAGCAATGACAATTCACATTCACTATGCTGGTGAGTGTGTGTGTGTGTGTGTGTGTGTGTTTTGTGGCCTTCCATGTGTAAAATTAAAGATGTGACAGTGGCTTTACGCTTGCTCATTTAACATGGCATGCATGAAGACCCTGGGCTACACACACACAGACACACACACACACACACACACACACAATGACTGCACTGATCTCAGCAACTCGCCCTGACTGTGACAAAAATCCTTCTTAAAAGCTTAACCCTCTGACCGCGCACACACACACACACACACACACACACACACACACACTTACAATTTGTAGTAGCTGCAGTGAAGCAGTATTAGACATGATTTCTGTTTATTTAAATTCTAGTTTCATTAAAACCAAGCCCATGAGTCTCTAAATTGCATGTTATTCACTACATAATGCATTATTGTAGGAAGCTTGTGGAGTTCTAAAAGATGAAATCTAGAACCCAGCAGGTCAGAAAGAACATCGCACTGATCTAATGTGTTGTGTACTAGTGTGTTACAGAGTGAACATACTGTAATACTCCAGTGTATGACATAGGGAGTAGGGAGAAGAGAGTAGGGAATATATCAGATTACTGTATGCAGTCACCTATACTCTTAGCCTCCTAAAAAGGTTCTACATGGAACTATCTCTATATAGACCCTTTAAATGTTCCTCCAATGTTCCGCTTTGGTTCTAAGAGACAATAAAAATAATTTCTTCATGTAGATTTTTTAATCAATCACAGACACCTGATGTCATAAGTGTGCACCTCTGGCTCTTCCCACTCCTGAGGAGAGCTGGAAAATACTCAAGTGGTTGTACTTTGTTATGGTATATGCTACTATTCTAGAAGATTTGTAAGTTACTCAAAAACTACTAAAAATGAATATGTGCTTCAAAGTACACATTACAAAAATCAAATCTTTTGCTGGATTTATCAACAATTCATTCAGGATGAGACGGCGACAGCTAAACAAAATATTCTGATTAGCTCTGTGTGAAACCATCTCTTGTATTCTTCACATGTCTTGGCTGTGGGATAGGGTGTCTAGAAGGAAGCGCTTTCTTATAAAAAAAAAGATCTGTGCTAGCTTAAATCACCCCAAGCCATGTAGTAAAATGTGTTATGATTTGATGAGAAGAAGCTAGAACTTTTTGAGCATAATTCTAAAAGATATTTAGCACAACAATAAGACAGTTTATCACCCAGAGAACACCATATCCAAGGTGAAGCATGGTGGTGGTAGCATCATACTATGGGGCTACTTCTCTTTAGGTGGGACTAGGGTGCTAGTCAAGATAGAGGGAATCATGGATACCCTCTATCCCTCACATACCAATCTATTTCAGCACAAACCTGCAGGTCTCTGTCAGACAGCTGAAGATGAAGAAAACTTTCATCTGAGCTCACAGATGCCCACGATTGGCTAGTGTTGCTGTGATTGACAAGGGGGAGATTACACCCCTACCATCCAGAGATCATGCCCTCTTGGTACCCAGACTCAGACAGCATGGTGGCATCATGGGGATTTGAGCTTGTGATCACTAGACAACAAGGAGAATGTGTTTCTCTGGCACTTCTCGGGAACCCGAGTTTGAGTAACACTTTGGCTCTGAGCTTCTACTTTTAATGCAGTAAGATTTTGACACAGTGCCAATACTTTTACTTAAGTCCAGTTTCCTGTACGTTTTATTACCCTGCTTCTGAGCTGTGATTGGTGCATGTGGAGGAGCAGAAGGACAGTGTGAAAGTCAAGAAGTTTTCTGACCTCGGCGAGTGGGACGATGCCCAGGATGTCCCTCTGTCTGACGTAAACTTGTGTGACGGATTCAGCTGTTTCTCCTGTAGATGGATATTCAACTCTCCAGAGGACAGAGTGAGATGCCTGCAGCGTGATGAAGTTATCCATCTCGAAATCCACTAACATTACCTCCTCAAAGGAGCCGTCCATCCTGCAGGATTCAGAGAAGATACAGAGACATTTTAGACATTTATTCTTAAAAATGATACGTCCACGGTGTAGTTCAATCATCTCAGTAACACCATGAGCAGTTCCACAGAATACTAACACATCTGTTAACAAATAAAATGTATACTTAAGGGACCTTAGCTTCCTAATAAGGTTCTGTGTCCAACCCTCGCTGTCAATAAGCCTATTTGAACAACTCTACAAAGATGATTGAGGAGACTACGGTGGGTGGAGTTAACCCTCCATTCACAATAGCATGTGAAAAGTTTCTCATGTCACTTGTAGTTTGTCCTTTGTGGGTATGGCCTGTTCATGATTAAAAAATTTATACTAGCTTCATTCTTAGAGTAGATTAGCAAACTTTATTTTCCTTTGCAATGTCTCTGTACACATTTAATAAGAGGGTGTATATGACATGATAAGATGAAGCCACACATAAGTTTTCCTTCCATTTTTGAAGGAACTAATCACAGGTAGGTCCTAAAGTTGAACTAATGCTGAAGAATTGTCACCTGAGCAATCATCCAAGACAATCATTTGGATTTGTCACTTCTTTATAGTGTTATAACCAATTTGCATAGAATGGAATTCACCTCTGGCTTTGTTGCTCGCTAGTGTGAAGGTAGGGTTCCACATGCAGATTTAGTGCAGCATGCTAAACCCAATTACAGGGTGTTTCGTGTGTGTGTGTGTGTGTGTGCGCGTCAGTAAGAGATATTTCAGGTGAAACAGAGCTACACAAACTCAATAGCAGTGTGCACTGTTCCTCGCTCATTACACTCCATTAAAGTCCACTTGAAGGTAGAGTGGGTGGAGCCTCATATTGCCATGGTGATGGAGACGGAGAACAATTCCTGTTCACATAGTGATGATTTCGTCATTATGAAAGTGAGACCAAGAACAGGACGAGTGAGAGTTCACCAACAAGAGTGTAAACATAAGCAACATACTAAACCTCTCTCTCTCTTACTCTCGAGTTCTCTCTGTCTGTCTCCCCCTCTCCTTCTCTCTCTCACTCTCAGTATAAATGAAGAGGATGTGTGTGTGTTGTGTGTGAAGTCATATTTCCTCTTTAGCAGTGTTAATTATCCATCGCTAATCAGGCAGGAAGCAGTGAGCAGATTTCATCTACACACACACACACACACACACACACACACACACAGAGCGAGAGAGAGAGAGAGAATTGCCATGTAATCTTTAAGGAAACATTTTAAAAGGAGGAGACAGAGACAGACAGATTAAGTAACACAGACAGACAGACAGACAGACAGACAATAAAGAGACAGACAGGCAGACAGACAGACAGACAGGCAGGCAGGAAGGGGCAGTGAGCTGAGGAATCAGTGACGCTTGAAGAGCGATGTGTCACCTGTGACAGGTGAATTCAGGTAAATACACATCACACACCAAACACAGTTCAGTGTCCTGTAACGTCCTCTAACACACACACACACACACACACACACACACACACACACTTGTTCACAGTTCACATCTTTGTTCACAGAAGATAAGCCTTTTAAGAGAGAGAGAAAAAGAGAGAGACCGAGAGAGAGAGATGAGAAAGAAAGGGATTAATATTTCCTTTCTGATGGGTTTAATATCTCTAGCAAGTTGTAATCTGAGTTGTGAGAAGAACGTGGGCGAAACCTGTCTATCTGTCTGTCAATCACACTGACAAATCACTGTACAAGTTACGTGGTTTCCATGGATATGACTGACAAGTCGAGTGTGGGGTTAGAGTGTAAAAGGAATCACGGGTTTAGCTGACAACAGAGACTGTGTGTGTGTGTGTGTGTGTGTGAGACAGCTAGCTCTGAGTCCTTTACGCTTGACTGTGTGTGATCCGGATTCGCGTCAATGCACTGCATGTTTGATGGCTGTCGACTGATACAACTACCTGTGTGTGTGTGTGTGTGTGTGTGCGTGTGTGTGTGTGTGTGTGTGTCTATGAGAGAGACAGGTGTGATGAGCTTAAATCTTCCAAGAACACTAGTTATTGTCTGCCACAGCGGTGTTTAGATCTGGATTCTGATTGGTCAAAAGGTGTTGATTAATTTTCCATAACAGCAGCTCTGACAGTAGTGCAGCGTAGGTGACAACAGTAACTAACTTGTTCTGCTGATGTTACATTAAATGTAAGTATAAATGGATAAAAATTACGACATGCTGTTCATTAAAAAATGATGAATTTTAATTGTTGGTACACAAAGAGAATAAACATCTTTTTCATTTCTTTTAAATAATTTAATGAAATTGATGGAGCCTATAAACATTCAGAAGCAGAATGGGTTGGGTTGCCACTGTTGTGTGTGTGTTACAGTATCTGTGTCCACATCATCTGATGACCGCTGATCTTAGCATGAACACTGATAAGGGCACTTCTATCGCACACTGCACTTGGGACACTGCCAAACTTGGATATAATTTATGCAGCATTAGGAGGTGTGTGATGATTAAAATACTGAAGAGGAAAAATGACACAGAGGAACAACAGGGGGAGTGACAGCATGACAGTGTGTGTGTGTGTGTGTGTATGTGTGTGTGAGAGAGAGAGAGCATGAGAGAGATTTGGCTTGACATTTTAGTCCCTCTTCTGGACTAAGAAGAGGAAGTACTCTATTGCACTGGCCTTTCACTAACAACACACACAAACACACACACTCTTTTCCTTCCATGTGTTGTGCGTGTGTGTGAGATAAGCTCTCCACATGTCACACCGTCAGCATGCTGCGCTCCAGCCGTCTGTCACCGTGGTTACCGTCTGCTACCAACCAGAACACCACAATGACCGCCAGAACACACACATACACATGCACACATTCACACACACACGTACACACACACAAACACTTTTGTCCTCCTTTTTTATCCATTACTCAGTCTTGGCTTATGTCCAGCGATCAGTAATGAGCGTATGAACCAAACTTATTTAAGTGTGTGTGTTTTTGGCAGTCATTGTGTGTGTGTGTGTGTGTGTGTGTGTGTGTGCTGATGAGGAAAATTGGAGCTGAAACATAGCCAAATATAAAATAGAGGAGTTCAGGGAGTTATAAATAATATGCACATTCTCAAATACATACACAAACACACACACACACAAACATTAGTGTTTGGGGTCAGAGGTCACTGGTTCATTACAGGGCATGTTCAGAAGGGAAGATAATGCATCTCACTGAGAGGAGTCAGTATCAGGGCTCTGTCTCAAATCATGCACTACACTCTAACACTGTACACTACGTAGTTAATTATCCAGCAGCTCATATCTGAAGTGCAGTAAATTGCATGGACAGCTGAATGATCACCATGAGATTACTGAAGATGGTACCACACAGTCTGTCTGCCTGTCCTCCTGTTTACATGCCTGTATACCTGCCTATCTGCCTGTCTGCCTATCTGCATACCTGTCTGTCTATCTTAATGTAAGATGTGAACAGAATGTAAATAGGAGATTTAGGTAGATATTAGTGTTATAAGATAAAGATTTCTTTTTCTCACTGTTAAACACTGGATTAGGTAATAATGTAAAGTGAATGATGGGGAAGATTAGTGAACAGACAAGAGTAGGGTTAGATCAGTGATAGAGCAGGAGTAGTGTCTGATTAGTGAGAAGACAGGCATAGTGTCTGGTCAGTATGGAAAAGGAGTAGAGTCTGATTAATGAGGATACAGGAGTATCAGTAATCAGTGAGGTGTCAAGGGTAGTGTCTGACCAGTAAGGGTACAGAAGTACTGTTAGCTTAATGAAGGGACAGGGTTGTGTTTGATCAAAGAGGGGACAGAGGTACAGTTTGGTGAGGGTACAGGGGAAGTGTTTGATCAATGAAGGGACAGTGGAAGTGTTATACTGATGAGGGGATGGGGAAGTGTTAGAGCAGTGAGAGGACAGGGGTAGTGCTTGATCAGAGAGGGTACAGGGGTAGTGTTTGTGCAGTGAGGGGACGGGGTAGTGTTTGAGCAGTGAGGGGACAGGGATAGTGTTTGATTAGTGATGGGATAAGGGTAGTATTTAATCTGTGATGGGATGAGGTAGTGTTTCATCAGAAAAGGGACAAGGTAGCACTTAATCAGAGAGGAGACAGGGGTAGTGATTGATTAGAGAGGGGGCAGGAGTAGTGTTTGATCAGAGAGAGGACTGGGTTGAATTTGATCAGAGAAGGGACAGGGGTAGTGTTTGATTAGAGATGAGGAAGGAGAAGTATTAGATCAGGAAGGGGATGGGGTAGTGTTTTAGTTAGGGGATGGGGAGGTGTTAGATCAGTGAGATTCAAGATTCAAACGTTTATTGTCATATGTACAGTAGAAATTACATTTCTATGTTCAATGAAATTATTTCTTTGCTATCCACACACAAATGCCGAGGTTAGGTTAGGATTTGATTGTTTCAGTCTCTGTCTGTAAGCCGGGTACATAAACAGAGAGATGTGGTCTGACAGTGGGGACGCGGTGTAGCCCTGTATGAGCCCCGTATGTTGCTGTAGACATGGTCCAAGGTGTTCTTATCACAGGTGGGAATGTCCACGTGTTGGTGATATTTTGGAAGTACAGTCCGTAAGTTGCACTTATTGAAGTCACCAGCCACTATAAAAACAGCATCTAGATGGGTTGTCTCTAATGCGCTGATGATGTCATGGAGTTTGCCAAGCGCTGCTGTGGAGTTAGCTCATGGCAGGATGTAAACAATGGCCAAAAACACACCTGAAAACTCCCGCAGTAGATAGTAGGGGTGGCATGTCAGCATTAAAAACTCCATGTCTGGCGAACAGTACTTTTGGACAGTCTGTACATCTCTACACCATCAGTTATTGATAAATGCACACATACCTCCCCCGATAACCTTACCGGAGGCTGCGGTCCGGTCTCCACAGTGTACAGAGTGAGTCTGTAGCTAAACGGCGCATTCCGGAACTTTGTCTGAAAGCCAGGTTTCGGTGAAAATAAGAGTGCAGCACTCTCTTATTTCCTGCTGTGTTGTGATCCTGGCTCATAGTTCATCCAGCTTGTTTTCCAGGGACCTAATGTTGGCCAGTAAGAGGCTGGGTAGCGGTGGTCGGCTAGCTCGAGCTTTTAGCCTATCATGGAGTTCCCCCCTCTTGCCTCGCTTTCGTCGCCATCTCCGAAGCGCTCTTCTGGGGTCAGCTGACTCACTCGGGCTCGGTGCTTCGGGGCCTTCCTGGGAGTGGTGGCAGTGGCAGTGGTTACTGGGGTGAACAATGACTTGAAGCTCCGGTGGTATAAAGACAGTAAAATCCAGATGATTGTGAGAGTTACGAATGTCCAGTAGTGCCTGTCTCGTGTAAGTTAACAGTGCACAACACTTGTCCAGTGCAGAGAGAATAAAGAACACACAAAAAACAAGAAAACCGGCATTTGTGAGCGGTACAAGCAAACACGTTTGCCACGTGGGGTGCCATGATGCATAAGGGTACAGGGAGTAGTGTTAGATCAGTGATAGAACAGGGGTAGTGTTTGATCAGAGAGGGGACAGGAGTAGTGTTTGATCAAGGAGAAGACAGGGATAATGTTAGGTAAGTGAGGGGATGGGGTAGTGTTTGAGCAGAGACAGGACGGGGTATTGTTTGATCAGTGAGGGGACAGGGATAGTGTTTGATCAGTGGAGGGACAGGAGTAGTGTTCAATCAAAAAGGGGATAAGGGTAGTGTTTGAGGAGTGAGGGAACAGGGATAGTATTTGATCAGAAAGGGGATGGGGTAGTTTTTAATCAGCAAGGGGACGGGAGTGGTTTTAGATCAGAAAGGGGACAGAGGCAGTCTTAGGTCAGTGAGGGGCCAGTGGTAGTGTTTAATAAATGAGGGGACAGAAGTAGTGTTTGATCAGAGAGGGGACAGGGTTATGTTTGATCAGTGAGGGGACGGGGTAGTGTTTGATCAGTGAGGGGACAGGGGTACTTTTCAATCAAGTGAGGGGACAGAAGTAGTGTTTGATTAGAGAGGGGGCAGGATACATATTAGATCAGTGAGGGGATGGGGTAGTGCTTGTTTAGTTAGGGGATGGTGTAGTGTTAGATCAGTGAGGGTACTGACGTAGTGTTAGACCAGTGAGGGGACAGAGGTAGTGTTAGATCAGTGAGGGGACAGGGGTAGTTTTTTTTTCAGTGAGGGAACAGGGTAGTTTTTAAACAGTGAGGGGACAGGGGTAGTGTTTGCTCAAGGGGCCAGTGGTAGTGTTATTCTGATGAGGGGACAGGGGTAGTGCACACACTACACTACACAGACTACACTGACTGTTACAAACTTTGTGAGGTTTTTTAATAAAACTGCAAGCTCAAAACAGTGAGTGACTGATGGAGCAAAATCATGACTTTATGTTCTGTCACTCCCCCGGGGATAAGAACCTACACAAACACACACACACACACACACACACACACACACACACACACACACACACACACACACACACTTTTGCAGGTTTGGCAGAAATTTGAGTGCAGTGAAGCCTGATATAAAACTGCAACGACAAAAAAAATATGCTGTGTGAAAATCTCCCTACTCTCTAGTCCCTATTTCCTAGGCTGAAGAGCACTACTGTTGACTGCATTAGATCAAACTGCTGGAATTCTGCAGGGTTCTAGAATTTAGAACCTGCACTGTCACACTTTAAGAAATGCATTAAATGTATGTAATTAATGGAACACTCCAAAACAGCTACCTGACATTCTGTCACATAAACACATATTACAAACATACACCTTTCTGTTTACTGTTTATCTGTCCCAAACCACAAGCCCTATTCACTATATAGGCAGTACATTGTGGGATTACAGGAGTGTGCTGTGCTTTGATTCACGACTACTAAACTAGTGCACTTGGAAGGATATAGGGGACTTCTAACTGTCTTTTTAATTCCCCTGAGCAACCTCGCTATATTAACTCCATCCAGTAATCCAACCAAATGATGAACTTTATATAAAGGAAACCTCAATCTGTGTGTGCGTGTTTGTGTGTGTGGTCTCTCTAATGGAGTTTGCTTTCCAATTATGGCTGATCATTAACACGCTGAAAGCGATATAGACACACACACACACACACACACACACACACACACACACACACACAAACATACACACAGAGGAGAATCTTCCCATGAAGTGACTGATCCAGTTATGATTATATTTCATTTCGTTCAGAGTTTGGTTACAGATTTTTTCTCTCTCCTCCCCTCAGAAGTTTGGGTCTCGTGTCAGAAATAATGTCACGGCGTGTGATTTGAGACACAACCGATCCAAACCTGATTTTGGGCCTCCTGGAAAGTCTGGCGCGTAAATCTGTTTACACCGTGGGAGGGTGAGAGAAAGAAATAAAAATAAAAAGACGAATGAAGCTCTCCCCATAGTCCCACACACATACATACACACACACTGTGCAGAGCCAGAGAAGCTTCTCTTCAGGCATCATTTTTCTTCCTGTAAGAAGAGGAACGTGTGGTTTACTGGAGTTCCTCGAGGCTCTCTGACGGCCGTCACGCTTTGTAAGAGACACTTCATTTAAATAAATGAAATAAATGAAAATGGCCATTACACTGCAGGCGTGTGTGTGTGTGTGTGTGTGTGTGTGTGTGTGTGTGTGTGTGAGAATGTTTTCTTCCCTGCATCGTGATCGATGTAGAGAACGTTGTAAACAGACGTCGCCGTGTGAGCTGTAGCGTAGCGGCGCTGACGGAGCCTTTGGCAACGTTACGCATGAAGAGCTATGAGGATGACTACAGTGTGATATACAGAAATAAACTGAGGTTAACGCTGTAACCACAGAAACAAGCATCACTAAGCAACACTGACATGATGTGATGAGGTCACTCATTTTCAGTGAGAGTTATGAGGTGAAGTGGAGTAGAGTGGGAGGGGCTTAGTGTTTATGCAAATAAGAAAGCAAAGTGATAAGGTGATGACCATTCCGAATATAGGACAGAGGGACAGTTTTTTTTTTTTGACTTTTTTAGCAACAGGAGATAGAGCAAAATTTCCAGGTAAGATTTTTGTTATATTTGATTAACAGAACATTCAAGCCGTTCAATCTGTTTTTGATGCATTGTTATGTAATGCTCTAAGAACATTGTTGTAACACTTTTCAGGAACGAGTGCAAATCATATATCAAATATCAAATTCATTAATAAATGTTCTACAACGTTCTCTTAGCTGTGTGGATGGGTCAGGAGACACAAAGCCGAATAGGTTTACTTTAGGCAAATGAAATGCAAAAATGACCAATGATCAAAAACAAACCAGATGCTACGATGTCCAATAAGAGTGAGGGACAGTGTGACGTTTCATTGCAACTACACTTTGGGTGTAACCCTGAAGTCCACTCTGTTCTTTAGCATATTCATAGCATGTTCATGTAAAATTAAATTGTTAACTTAAATCACTGTGTGAGCTCTCATCATGCTCTCATTTCTGTGAAATTATTAAATGTACAGAGATCAGAACAGTGAAACTCATCAATCACTTCACAAAGATTCAACCTGAACTAAAAACTAAACTGTGTAATGAACTTTTAAATATAGAGTAAACCAAAATATAAAAAGAAGTGTTCCAATACACTTTAACATGTATAATAAAATATAATAAAATCATAATTATACTTATTTCTGTTTCATGACACATTAGTTTAGAAAATTAGATACATTTTAGTTCCAGAAATTAAATAAAACAAATGAAATAAAATGAATAAATAACTTCAATAAAATAGGCAAAAATAAACTGTGTAAAATCTCTTATTAAAATTCAGTGCACATGGTGTGGTGTAGAGAATATATGGTGTGGTAGAGTTATTGATGTTTTTGAAATTAGAAGAAAGCTCAACTTAAATTATTATTATTATTATTATTATTATTATTATTATTATTATTATTATTATTATTAATATTTTCACTTACTGCAGTTCTGATGGGTTTGAGAAAACACAGAAGCAGAATGTGTGTATGTGTGTGTGTGTGTGTGTATGTGTGGTCAGAAGGAAATACTTTTCAAATCCAGGCTGAATATTTGCGGGCTAATGCGGACTGGAACTGCCATAAAATGACTGAATTAGGGCAGGTATCCTGCGACTGTCTCTCTCTCACTCTCTCTCTCTCTCTCTCACACACACACACACACACACACACACACACACACACACACATACAAAGCCAGTATAATGGAGTGATCTGTGTGACTGTGATGGAAAAAGGAATCACACAAATCTTATGTTAAAGTTAGAGGATTAGAAAACAGCGGTGTTCCTCAGGGCTCGGTACTCTGGCCGTTTTACTTCTTCCCATGTCCCCGTGTCTCTCGCTCTCTCAGTGATGTAACATCTTCATAGGCTTTCTTCTACCACTCTTACGCTGATGACACCCATGTCGTCTTTTACCTCCCACCCTCACATACCCAGGAAGCTATATATATATCTCCATATGTCTGGCAGCCGTCTCATCATGTTTCACATCTTCATCTCGTCATCTCCTCAGAGAATTCCCTTATCACTTGTTCCAAAAAATCCTCACAGTGATGTTGGACCATGAGTCTCGGCACATGGTGCAAGTCTTACTTGGTCATGAAGTTTCTCCTGTACATTGTTAGGAAGACTGGATCTCTTCTTTCCAAAGAGACCACTCAGGTTCTTCAGCAGACCACCAACATTCAGCAATCAGTACACAACACTGCTATTGCTTTACAGTGACTTGACAACATTCTGCAATTATGATTCTTCAAATATTTCAAAAGACAGGGACAGAAAGAGACAGAGGTAAAGAGGGAGGGGACATGTAGAAAGAGAGAGAGAGACAGATCACAGGTAATAGGGATAATAAAAGCTTCGAGGAACATAGGACCCTGGGAATACAGGACCATTAAGACATGTTCATAGAAAGATAAGGTCTTCGGAAGATAAATCTTTGGGAATACAAGACCCTATTAGTGATACTGCATTTTTGTGACGTAATGGCGGCGTGACCGCAGCTCGCAGCGGCCACTCCGGATCTGAAAATCGTGTTTTTTTGTTTTATTTTGTTTTTCTTGGCGTGACTC